>JAFBJW010000202.1:355844-473603 GCA_016785235.1 Pseudorhombus dupliciocellatus | reverse complement strand
GCGTCGGCGCGGGCGCGGGGGGCGGGGGGGGGGGGGGGGGGGGGGGGGGGGGAGGGGGGGGGGGGGGGGGGGGGGGGCAGTTGCGGTGCGTGCGTGTGCGTGGAGTCAGACGCACGATGGTTTCGTAGTAACCCCCCCCCCATTGTCAGCGGAGTTGCTGATGATATTAAAAACGCTGAGTGACGTCGCTCCGCTTGAACACGTGCGCGGCTGCAGCACTCATGCGCAGTGTCGTGCACGGAGCCTTTTGTTCTGTACTGTATCCTCGCCACCACCACTCATGCACGGGCCTTCTTTATTCCATGGCAATCCCCTGCTTAAATTGTTGGGATGCGTGCGTGCGCGTGGTTGTGCGAGTGCACGCTTGGGGGTGGGGGTGGGGGGGATCGGGGGGGTGACTCAGTCAGGCTTAAATGCCACTTCATGCAGTCTGCTGTCACAGTCCCATTGTCTGCATCATCCTGCGGTGTCACAGGAAATCCACGTCACGTGACTTGATGGCGAACTCTCCTCAGTTTGTGATGAAAGCCCAAATTAATAATGAGCAGAGAAATGTAATTAAAAATGGGGACAATGCTTCAGAGAGCCCCAGTCACCAATACCTGTTTCTGCAAATAAAACTTTCCATAAAACCACAACTTCAAATTAAATTCCCCTCGAATAATGAATGTGTGCAATTTGGGCCCGGTCGTTATTCTAGAAGCTGCAGCTCTCGGGTCACACGATGAGGTCTTGAATGACTCTCACCCACCTTCTTTGTAGGTTTTTAATTGTACAGTTAACTCCCCTCAAGCTGATGAAATCCCCACGCTGCCAGAAAAAAGAAAACACCCATGGGCAGGGACCTAATTGGGCGTCAAGCTCCCGAAAATAAGACAAATACATTTTAGCGCCAAGGACCCAGAAGCTGGTGTAATTATTGAAAACGTTTATATTTGACATTTCGGTTTTGTCGCATCAGCCCCGTAACCTGGACCCTCGTGTTATTCCTGACCTGTAGCGCCCGGGTCGTCCACTGCCACTGAGCTCACGGTCACATGTTTTATAGCTCGGAGCTAATTGAAATGCTCATGACAGAAGAGGCCGCTTGTGTCCAAAAGTAACAAAGCACTTTTGGATGAAACATGAAGCACGTAGGACGTGATGAAGTCAGGTCCAGCTGCGATCCCAGATGCATTGAAATCAATGTTTCATTTTCACGAGGCCTCCTCCTCCTCCTCGCAGAGAACCCACGTGAAGCTAAACATCCACACCGTCTCCCCCTGCATCATTATAGGATCATTTGCATCACTGAGGATATTTGAGTAACACCCCCTCCTCTCTAGCTCAGCTCCACTTCTCAAGTCGGGAAAAAAGAAAAAAAGAAAGCATGTTCCCATAGCTCTCCCACGTCAGCACAAAGGCATGTTTGACCGGGCTGCTGCCAGGCCGGGGCGTACATGGAGCTGCTCTGCTGGGAGAAATCGAAGATCCTGCACTTTACACCAAGGACTATTGTCCCCCCCCCCCACCTCCTCCATCCCTCCATCATGTCATTGCCGCTCATTCTTCCTCTGCTGTCGTTCATGGCAGTGATGTGCACTGGTGTTTTTTTGGCCATGTGAAATCAGATTGTATCATCCCGCCAGACCCATGCAGCTCCCGTCAGTCTGCGGTTCCAGAGTCAGAGCGTCTCTCTCTCTCTCTCTCTCTCTCTCTGTGTGTGTTTGCTGCTCAGTTGCCAAGAAGCTTTCAACTCCAAACCACCACAGGCACATTTCTAATTGCTCTGCTTTTGTTTGGATGTCTTTTTTTTTTCTTATCGCGGGACGTAAATCATCCCGAAGTTGCGTCAAACCTGTTGGATGATGTCACTGACTTGTTCTGCTGCCTCGAGCTTCGATGAGCTACCCATCCTGCTCTCGCCCGAGTCTAAAACTGTGCTTCTGGTAGCTCTGGATGTTGAACCCGGGGATAGCGGAGGAGAGCGGGTATGAGGCGTTGGCGAAGTGGCACTTGGTGAATGAAGGGAAAACGTTGAGCGTGGCACAATGTCGTGTTTGTGAGGGGTTGCTGCGTGAGGAGGGAGCGTGCAGGGCTCAGAGCAGAGGTGCTGCTGCCTCACCGGGGCTCCCTCTGCTCAGCTAGTCAGATCAGGCCAGTTCCTCTCTGACATTTGTCCGAGTTTAACTTCACTTTTACCTTGAGTCGACAATATGTTGTTTATCTCAAGGGATTGTTAAATTCAGTCTCAAGCTTTCACCCACGGACATTTTCACACTTGATTTCTCTGGCATTTTGGGTTCTTCCTCCTCCTTGTGTTTGAATTCCAAGAAAAAGACGATCCGTGATGGCTCGTTCTGAGGAATTGGAAAAAGGACTTCCTCACATTTCTGCCCTTGACATTATTTCCTGATAAATTCAATATCCTCATTTTATTTTCAGAAGAGATGTGAATGCAAATTGTGAAAACACACACGTGGTCCTAATTCACTTCTGAATTCCACTGGCTGGTTGCTGTGAAGGATTGGTGTGTCTGGTACCCCCCCCCCCCCCCCCCCCCCCTTTGTCTCAGTTTAATGAATGAGACAAAGCTTGTCCATGGAAACAATGTGTTGCCAAAAAAAATCGTTCCTAAAAATGAACCGGTGAGTCCGAGATTTGTTTATTAATATTTCAGCGTGTAGGTGAGCAGAAAGTAGCTCCGCCCTACTTCTGTCTTGGTCTGTAACCTGTAAAAAGATGAAGAGAAGTTACAGCGTCGTGAGCAGAGAGTTCCATGTTCTTTTATCTGGTAAGAGGACGGGTGTAACCACAGCTACGTCACCCTTACTGCCCCCTGGTGGCTAGCTGCAGCATTAGCTAGGTCCAAACCCCTGCCTCCTCCATGTTAGCAGCCCAAGTAAAAGTAAAGGACAGTGTAGCTGTCACTGAATTTAGACGTTCGTAGTAGCACAAATGAGCCATCTGTGCAAATGACAATAGAATAATTTTGCCCCCCCCCCCTGCAGGCAGAAGAATGCTGTTCTGTGCGTCTTGGTCTGAAATCTGAGGTCATATCCTCATATGTGACGCTCTTTTGTTCTGTCCTCTGCCATCGCAGGACCCAGAACCAGTGGAAGGATTCCAGTCATCACTGCTTTCCCCCGTCGTACCAAGTTGGTCGAGTTAAACTCGTCATTCAATACGGAATGTCTGTGACTGGTTAGGCCTCGGAGAAGTTGAGCAACTCAGCGTTTTGTTGACACGGCAGCAAGGGCTGGCAGCCAGAGGATGATGCGTCTGATATCAAAGTACTTTTAAGGACATTTGTGAACCGAGCAGGAAGCCAGTCATCTGAGTTCATGCTGATATGAGACAACACTACACGTGTTGGCAATGGCAAACTAAAGTAGTGGAACTCTGCATTGGCACCTTGTATTGAAAGAATGTGTTTTGATATATTTACAATTCAGGTTACTTGCTTGTAGACGTTTTACTGTGGTTCACTGTGCTGCTCTTTTCCTTTTCACGACACAACATTGTCTAATTTAAAAGATTGTGTGGAGGTAGTTTGGTGATTGTTGGACAGTGTGTAATATAGAACGTATTTTGCCGTTTGATCCGAATGGTTCAGTCTTGGGTTCTGCGCCTATTGGGCCCTCAGACTTCCTGCTTATGGATTTTTGGATTTTCTCGAGCGTTATTACCTTCGGCATCAATCTCATCTCCCCTCAGCTTCGTCGCCATTGATCAGCGGGCGTCTCGCTGCGCGGCGGAGGCTTTGTAGTCGCTGGCCGTAATTCAAACCATTAGCTGTGAGGGGCCAAATGAAGCTAGTTCCCATCTCGCTCTAGGGCTTGATGTTTCCTGCCAAGGTCATTATGTCCCCCCCACCTCTCTCTCTTTGTGTGTGTCCTCTGGGTCGATGGGAAAAAGAAGTGGCGCTCACTCGAGCATAGTGGAAGGTATTTCAGACAATCAGCGGATTGCTGCTACGGGGGAATGAGATCATTGTTTCAGCGAGGGGAGGGACCTGGAATGACCCCTGAGGCAGGACGTTGGCCAGAACGAACGCGACACCGGCTCTGGCAGACGTCAGGATTCCTCCACAGACGGATTTATTTGTGCTTCGCATACCTAGTGAAAACAGAGAGGCTGCAACAAGCACTGATCTTGAAGTGCACACACACGTTTCATGGCTTGCTTGATCTGTGAGCGCACGCTGCTCATCTTCACGGCTCAGCTTCAGCTTCAATAATCGCACGGGAGCGTGAACTCAGTTGTTCAGCGTGCGTCTGGAAAGTGACAGTTCACGCCAAGTGCAACAGGAGCGAAGAGCGCGTGACGCGTTACTTTGATTTCAGTAAACTTTGTACAGTGGAGATTTTACTCATCAGAGACATGGACGTTACTTTAAAAGAAATCAAACCACAGCGCCTTCCCCGTAGTCATCAAAGCTGTAAAACGTCCCTCAAATGAAGACGATTCTCTACAAATCACGTATGTCTCAGTAAATGTGAAGATGTGTTTTTGGTTTTTTTGGCTGAGGCCGAACACTGGGGGGCAGGTAGCAGCAAACCGTGTCATATCTCTGCTGACGTTGAAGCAGCCGAGTGTAAAATAACAAAAGTGTGTTCAGCGTGTGGTTTGGTGAAGGAGCGCAGCTGTGGAGGAGGGTGGGATTGTGGGTGGTTGGGGGGGGGGGGCGTGTGCCCATTTCCTGCACGTAGCCCCTGTGCTGCACTGTAACCAGTGAGCTTACAGCAGGATCTGCAGTGGGTGGCGTCTCGCCATTTCACAGCAGGCGGCCGTAGGTGCAGCTCCTGTGGGCCGCTGGGCCTCACTCCCCACAGCACGCCAAAGAATTTAACATTTAATGATTCTTTAAAGATCCTAAGCATCTTCACCTCCCTCTGTGAACACGTTGAAAATGCACCAAACAAACAGTTTATATTCCATAAGGCGAATACGTTGGCACACGTCTGTAGATGTTAAACGTCCAGCGCCGCCGAGGCCGTCGTAGCAAAGACAAGGCAAGAAAAGCCGGGGAAACAAAGGCAGAGTTCGCTGATGCCGAGATCAATCGTCATGGCTGCATGAAAGGCTGCAGGAGGCAGCCGTTTAGATGGATTACAGCCGCACTGCTCCCCTTTCATCTCACTCAGGGACTGTGTCTTGAGGGAAGGGAGCAAATTGGTTCTCGCCGTGCTTAGCAACTGCTCAGTCTGATAGGCGAGTCTGTTTGAATGCTCTGATGTATATTCCTACAGCGGTGTATGTACACGAGGAACATTTACGCGGCGCTCCATCGGCCTCATCTTCCTCAGCGACAGACGAGAACGGGCCTAATCCGTCCCTTTCCCTCAGCTGCGAGCACGCGATGGTTTGATCCATCCACACCAGGGGCGGAATTCAAACGCTGAGTTGAACCTGAAAGTGAAAGACTTGTTTCACCAGCAGCTCACTCACACACACACGGCGTTATTGCTCACTGATTTACTGTAAACTGCTCCGCCATCAACAAGTGCCCCCCCCCTATCACCAAATACTGCAGATAACGCACTCCATAAAAGGCAAGCACCTCTGTTGTCATGGTAACAGTGGCGCGTACCGGTGCTACAAGTTACAGACGTTTGTTGTCATGGTAACGGTCATGAACGTGCACCAACGTCTGTGGAAAGGTCACGGTTCGGTTAATCTACTTGATTTGTTTCGGGAGGGAGAAAAAAATGTTTTTTTGGGCAAAAATCAGTTTGTTGTTTTTGACATTTATGAACCTGTGTGGTCATGGTGACAATGAACGAGTGTTTGGTTCCACTCAGGAAGTCTTTCAGTATTTTCAACTAAAGTCTGTATCCTCGTTAGATTATATCATACAATATATGCTCTAATTGTTAAACATAGATTGTTCTACCTCAGCTAGTAATATTCTAGTGATTCACGTTTTTTCTTGTTTAGCAGTTCATCCATAATTCATTCCTGACCCTGGTGGTGGCGTTTTGAAATCTCGTGTGTGAATGGAATTATCGTGACGGCCAGGGAGACCCCGCCCATTGATTAAGGCTGTGAATGAAGGAGATGAATTCCTTCTTAGAAATGCAGTAATGATCATGACATTTCACTGAACGCTCTGCTGGTCTCAGCTGGCAGAGAAGAGCAGCACACGTTTATTTAGAATGAATCACATTTGATGTTTTTTTTTTTTAAACTGAACAAACACAGGTTTGAGGATGGCTTAAAGAAACTGTACGTCAGTCAGTCTAAAAGCTGAACTTTCCCATATTGAACCAATTCATTAATATGTCAGGAACTCAAATGCTTTATTCTTAAAATTCTTAAAACCACTGAAGTCAGTGCAGGGACACAGTTTTGTAACCTGAACTCTGTCAAATGTTTTTACATTTTATAGTTTTAATTGCACCATTCTTTACATTAGACTTTTAATACACGACAGTTAAAAAATTAAAGTGTACAATAAACACAGATGCATGGAAATATGTTATAATTAGATGATGAAAAGGCAAGATGAAAGAGTATATAAAGAAAGATGATTTAGAATTCAAATTCAATCTGTGGATCTCTCATAGCCTCCATAGTTGGTACGTTCTCTCTGCAGCCATCACTTTTATAAGAAACCTGAAAAACAATCAGTTTCCTGACAGATCATTTGTGCTACAGCTCAGTCTGAGGTGTCCTCGCTTGCCTTTAATGTCTCTGCGTCCGTCCCGTGAGAGGTGGGTGACGGGACTGCACGGACGTCCTCCCCATGCCCCAGCGACCTGCCAATCACGTATCTGCCTTCACATCTGTCTGGCAGAAGGTGACGCAGATGTGTCAGTGTGACCGAACGCCGCCCGTGGATAAACGATCACCGATCGCCGTCGGAACACGAAGGGCGAGTCTGTGAGTAGCGCTGATTCCGTAGCACGCGTTTAGTTTCGACACACAATTTTCTGTTGACAGGAAGGCAGTGTTTTTTATTTTTTCCTGTTGTGGTTGGTGTGTGTGTGTGTGTGTGTGTGAAGCTGATACAAACATTTTAGAGACAGAGCTGTTCCCTGAGTCTTTACATGTGTGATCCATGTCAACGTTTGTTCAACACATTTTAAGGGTTAAGATGATTCAGAGGTTCCATTCTGCTCCAAAGTAAAAACAGTCAAAAGTGGGAATCGTTGATCTGAGCGGGGGGGGAGGGGGGTCCTAGGCTGCCCTAGATGATCATGTCACTCGTACGTTGTCACCCCGCAGCAGAATACGTGCTCGTTTCAGACTCATGAACTCTTGACAAAGTGCATTTCTAACTTTGTCATTGACAACAAACTGTTAATAAGGAAATAAAGCTTCCTTCTCTGACTTCCTTTGCAGGTGCTAGAATAACAACTGTCGTGGGCTTTAATGCTCAGCGTTAATTCGCCCGGCCTTCGCTCTAATGTCTGTAAAAAGCGTCGCGCTGTAAACGACTCCAGTGATTTACTGACACAATAAACACAGGAAACCTGCGTTTTAAGCTTTTCCCCTTTTATAATAGATCCAGGAAAACTGCTGCACTAAATGTACGCTTATTAAACGCGAGTGACTTGCTGCTCTCAAACCTCTTTATGGCAGCCCTCACGTGCATTGCATATGTCTAAAATTTAAGCCCTCCGATCCCAGCTTTGCTTCCAAAGTGGTGGAGCCGGCACAAAGGCGCCCATTGTGCCGGCTCCGTTAGATTCATAGCCAGAGTTTGTGGCTTAGTGTGAGTAGTGGAGTCAGATTGTAAGAGTGCTGAGCCGCGACCACGTGGAGCGCTGGCATCTGACGCTGCCTCAGCGTGGTGACTCTTGCTTTTGCTGGTGGCACGGTTGTGGCACGCTGTGCTGCCCCCCCCCCTTACTCCTAATTCCTTTATTTGACTTGCCTCCTCCTGTTGTTGAGCCCAGGTGACTGTTGTAATGATTCAGGTTCAGTGTGTTCCCGTCCACTGCTGTTCAATTGAAGCTAATTTGGTTCATGAAGAGCTCTCAGTGGCACTAATTACTTCATCAGGTCCCATCAGGGTTAGGCTGTGATGAGATGATGTCACCGGAGGTTTTTCGATCACAGCTCGAGTGGCGTTTCAGTCTCCACTGCACGCAGTTAAATTTATCCAACTTTTACACTTGGAACAAGGTGTGAAACCTTGCTGTCGTCTCTGGGATTATTCTAACGAGGCATCCGACCGTGAGCCAGCAGCTAAAGACGTAGCATGAGCGAAGAAGCTGCTGCTGCTAGCGCCCCCTATCTGGATAATGCATGGGATTTTCAAACTGAACACAATCATTCATTCTGACCACAGCCCTGATAACAAAAAAAATGCATTTTATTTTGAAGAGGACAGTAGAAATTTGACAACATGCACAACAGTTTAGCATCAGTGTACGTGGCGTATGTAATCCTAGAACGTTGTGTGAGACATCAGTCTGCTCTGTGTTACCTTTCCTCTCAGGACTTCCTGCTTCCTGCCAGTTAAATAAATGAACTGATAGACACATGTGCAGTTCAACCACTGTGTGTGTGTGTGTGTTGCTCTTAGTCTCCAAGATTTCTGTAGAAAAACAATTCACTTCAGTTCAGGCAAAAGAGGTTGTGGTTGTGCAGCCTGTCCTTAAAGGAGCTGCCTGCCTCGTTTGTGAACCGCCTGCCCCCTTAATACCGACTGAGTGTGTGTTTTACACAGCAGGAGCAACCCAGGCACATAACTCACACACGGTGCATGTCTGGATGTTTAAGTGCTGCTGCTTGTTGCCCGGGTTCGTCCGTGGCCCCTCTGAAGTATCTGAGGCGAACTGGACGACTCTGTCTGCCTGTCTGCTTCCCATCGTGCACCTCCCCGACCTCAGCCCGGCGAAGGCAGTGAAGGAAGCCATTGTTCCTGTCACTGTGAGGCATGTTGCATGCACTTATGACACTGGGTGGGAGAAATGATTCCCATTCTATCCCTGGAATGTCTTTGAGTCAGGGTGAATACGTGCAGCTCTTGAGAATCAAATGTTTTCACGTTTGAAATGGAGGAAAATAAATTTGAGCAGTTTTTTGAAAACACATTTTCAGCGGCTTTGAGAATCAAAACTACCACCTTGCTTGATGCTCATGCCCTCGCTCATTGAGGCATTTCTCATTTGAAGAAAAAGCTTCTGATTCAGAATCTTCTCTCCCCCAACTCCTTTTCTTTTCCAGCTGAGCTTTGACTGATGTGCAGCAAAACCACAGCTGGAAAACCCTCGCAGCTCCTTCCGCGCATGTTTCCGACATGATGTAATGTTTTGATGATTCTCAATGTGGCGGCCGTGTGCACTGACACCAAAACAAAAGAAATATCCTCCCCTTGTTTCCGACATGATGTAATGTTTTGATGATTCTCAATGTGGCGGCCGTGTGCACTGACACCAAAACAAAAGAAATATCCTCCCCTTGAAAAGGTGGACTGGGGGGGGGGGCAGCTCATTTATGCTTCACATACCACGAAATCCTTTGAATGCCCGAAGCTGGACGCTCTTTGCGTTTGACATGCGTGAGAACATCAGACTGTCTCCGTTCTCAGGTTTCCTGATCCCATTCTGGCATCTATAAGACTCTTTTCTGTTTTCCAGTCCTGAGCTGAGGCGTTTGACTCTTTGCCACAGATACTCTAAACCGGGATCGCTATGCGGCCGTCATGAAACACTGGCCAGTCTATTTATAACCCTGCTGTATCACCTATCGCGTCTCTTTTGTTCTGCCGCCGGCCGGCCGTGAGGCTTGGATCATCGATTCCTCAGGCACACTGTTGAACAGCATGAATGAATCTTACATTTGCAGATAAGACGTAAAAGCAGCGCTTTTGTTTAAAATAATAAGAAACAGTAAACAGGTCTAAGGGTTGAAGTAGAAATCTCGCTCCTTGCTCCCTTGAATAGAGACGTTAAGTTCTATTTGGGTCGCTCTATGTCACTGTGTAAAGGGACCTGGGATTGGGCTGGAGGGTCCAATAAGAAGTGGCAGAATGGAACTGGATTCGGACAGTGATGCAGAAAGTTCAAGTCCTGGAGTTCAGAGGTCTAGTGAGTGAACGGGCCGATCGTCTGGCCAAGCCTTAATCTCCTCTGGGGTAAAGCTCACAGTTTGTTTGGGCTGCTGATCATCCTCAGTCCGCTCTGCTGCTGCTGCTGCTCTGTTTGGCTCAGTGTGTTTTTTTCTGTGGATATGACAGGGGAATGTGTGTGTGGGGGGGGGGGGGCTAACAGACAGGGCTGGAGTGCAGGAATTCCCCCTCGCTTCTCGCTTGGCTCATCTTGCCTTTTGCTCCACTGCTCTGCCGAGTCACCCCCCCCCTCCCCCCTCCCCCCTCCACCGCGCCACAAACGGAAAAGGGGATGAGGGGATGTTTTGTTTGTGGAAAAGCTGCGC
Source organism: Pseudorhombus dupliciocellatus (assembly GCA_016785235.1). Taxonomy (NCBI): domain Eukaryota; kingdom Metazoa; phylum Chordata; class Actinopteri; order Pleuronectiformes; family Paralichthyidae; genus Pseudorhombus; species Pseudorhombus dupliciocellatus. Next base: position 463,235 of record JAFBJW010000202.1, on the reverse strand, counting down.
ACACCCGCCCTTGTTCCTCGAACTTGCACCACCGCAGTCCGGTGCGACGTATATTGCTGCGTCCGTTCATCTTCGGGCCACTCTGGCTTTTTGATTCTTAGCCAGAACCCATGAGGCTGGAAAGGGAAGGCAGTCTGAGCCAAGCTAGGGGGCTGCACTGGAGTCTTCACCTCCCCTCTCGGGGTTTTGTTGAGTCATGTGAGATCATGTCCACAGAAGCTCAGGGGAGGTGGGGTTGAGGCCAGGGGCAGCAGGGGAGCTAAATTCTGCTCGCAGGCCGGCGGACAGCAGAACGCTCTGGTCTTGTATAAGGTAATGTCTGGGGGGGCATGTTGGGGTGGGTCGTGTGCACGCGATTTATTTTAACATCCCGCCGGCGTTGCCAGCGAGGGGCGGGATGTCCAGCCGGGCGGCTCGTCCCAGTATCGCTGTGACACCTCGGACGCGACAGGACTATTTGGACTGACCTGCCACAGACGAGTAAATAAACAGTGAAAAGAGGCAAGTTAGTCTGCATGGTTCCGCTGGGTTTGGCTGCTTGCGCTTCTCTCCCTCACGCTGTCGACATACGTGTGGCCCAGCTCCTCTGACACGTGCATGTTCTGAGCACATCGCACCGCAGGGAGGTCTGAATGTGGAATTTAGCATTGCACCGATACAGCGTGAGCCGTGGCCTCAAGGCAGGATCTATAAAACGCTTCAATGTTTTATTTGACTCATTAGAATCTAAGTGGATTATAACATGTCCCCAGAATAGTGGAAATGTTGCTTTAAGTTGGAACATATATGTATATATATATATATATATATAACTATGGCTGTATTATTATGCAACAATAGTACCTTTAATGGTCTCGCACATGTGAGGTCACACAGAGTGGATCTCTAACCCAAGCTGAGGTATCAGCCTGAACGCAGTAGTACTCCTGCATCACATCCTCTGCACACGGCCCCTTTCTCAGAAACGTAATCAGAAACGATCAGAGCAGCCAACATCTTTTTTTTCTGAATAAAATATCTCTTAGTGACCATAAATCCAGTGACATCCGGCGGTCGCTGCTTGTCACAGTGCTGCAGTGCAGAGGTGTTGCTTCAGTCTGTGGGCTGCAGAGAGAGAGAGAGAGAGAGAGAGAGAGAAAGCATGACTGTCTAGCATCAATAATTGAATCTGAGCTAATTTTGGACCTGGACTGGAATGGGACGCTACTATCGGGTTCAAGTAGCCGGTGACTGCAGCTTGGGTGTGCAGCCCTGTCCGAGGAGGGGAAATGAACCTTCCTGCCTTTTTCTACGTGCTAGATATTTTCTGTTGTGGGATTAAATTGTTTAGAGGGCAGTCAGTGTAATGGTAATTTTTATAGCCTATAAAACTCAGCAACACTCTCACAGGACGTAAATCAGACCAGTCTGCTTCGGCTGCATGTTCTCAAGCACGTTGAAAAACAAGGCGGCCGCAACCCCCCCCCCCCCCCCCCCCCCCCCTGAAAAACAAGGCGGCCGCAACCCCCCCCCCCCAGAGCGATGAAGGTGACACCAGAGTGGGAGTGAATGACCAGGCGCACGGGGCGTCTTTAATGAGCCCCTCACAAGTGTTATTTAGATTCCATTATGCCAGGTCTTCCCTCTCCCACTCGAGCTGTCAAGACGCTGTAGCTCCTCCGCCCGTTCGTCTGCCTCCATCAACGCACTCCACCCTGCCGCTCAGAGATGCAGCATTACATGGACCAGGTGAACCAGATCATTTCATCTGTATAAATTAAATGAATTGAACAGTGTCGGTCGTGACGGTGAAAGCCTGGATTCAAAAGTTGCTCCAGATCCTGAAGAAGCTGTGCTCGCTCGCCGTCCGACTGGACCCCAGTGATCTGATGCTAATTGTCAGTCCGCGAGCAGCGTTGCCAAGAGACAGTGATGGACGAGCGCTCTCGTGTTCCAGCTTCTGTCGCTCCCCGAATAGCCTCGCACGCAGCCGCTACCTCGTCAAGCTATGTGGCAAGGAGACCCTAATGAACTTTGCTGTGTCACTTTAAGGTCGTTTCTATCAACAGAGACTTTTTGTGCAAATGACGGATGTTTCCTTTTAGAGCCAAAGCCTTGACGAGATTTATTGTCCTCTCACTGTTTTGATGTTGTGGAGCGTCCAGCCTCCACCCCCCTTCCCCCGAAGCTTGTCTCAGACTCATGGAAACCTTTCTTTCTTTTTCTTTGAACTGTTTTCTTCATGTCATGGTTAATAAATACCTCCATCAGAGGCTCTGGAGTTGTAGTAGATCGCCACTTCAAATCAATAGCATCAAATGATTTATCCTGGTCACATTGAAATGGCCAGATCTTCTGACTCCAGTGGATTCCGTTAAGGACGAGGTCTAAACCCAGACCACTGGTGCATACAAATTCCGCCTGTCTTGTTCAGACCAGAGGCTGAAAGGATGCTATAGCCGCGGACCCTGGGAACAGCAGGGATGGAAACGCAGCGTGAACAAAGGCGGATTTTCTTTTCCGTAAATCACAGTTTAGTTGCCTTCTGAATCAGACGGGAAGAGGCAGCCGGCCTGAAAAATGTTCCATAACATGGTGGAAGTTGGGGTCATTGTTCTGCCAGTTCATTTTCTGTAGCCCTGGATTGGAGGACCCATCACCATGGCAACCATTATGTGGGGCGATTGGCGGCGGAGCACTTTAGAAATCTCTTTGGAATATATTAGGAGCCTGCAAAGGCCCCGCTCCCCTCATCTTCAACCTCCCGCCATTGTCTCAGAGCAAGTTTACTTCTCAGGATTTGGGCTCAGGAATGTTCCACCTGCAGGCCTCTGTGCAGGGATGAGAAAACAACCCAGCGTCCGTCTGCTGAGGTTTAAAATTCCCAAAAAGGACGAGTGAAACCTGCCGGTAGCGAAGCTCCACTGCCCCTGACTTCTTTCTTTTCCCATCTTGATCCACGAGAAATCCATTAAAAACACAAACCTCATGGACTCGTACATGCTCGGGCTCTAGCAGTGCAGAAGTCACCAGAGACATGAAATCATGTGAGTTGCTGTTTTTCCTGATGTAGCAAAACTGGAAATTAGACGACGACTTGCGTAGCAGATGTGCTGAGGCTGAGGTTTCAGCAGACTGAGCCACTCGGAATATGAAGTGTCTTTATTCATCTCTTTCACCTCTCTGCCCCTCACTCACTTGTGGAGAGAGAACAGGTTCAAAAACCTGAAACACTCAGCACAGTGCAGCTCCGTCACCTGGGGTTGCCCAGAGGCGTCGATCCCACTGCCACTTCATTCTAGTTCTTTTTAAGTTTAAAAACGAAACGTACGTGCGTTGCGACCCGATGCAGCGTATGTGTGCTGAGCAGGAAAACAAGCTTCCTAAAGATCGAACCCATCTGGCTGAAGGTGATTAGCAAAAGCTGCGGCAGATGGTGGCACGGCCAGATTCTGCAGGGGTGTATTCAACTGCGTGTGCGATTGACAGCCCTGCTTCACAGAGAAAAGACATTTTTTGGTGTGTTACATGACTGAATAGGAGTTTCTCGTGGAACCGGCTCATTTGACTGGGACCCTCAGGATGTTTTTGTTAGGGGACGGAGCGGCGGGGGCGGGGTGGGGGGTGGGGGGGGGGCGGTATGCGGACAGGGGGGGGGGGGGGGGGGGGGGGGGGGGGGGGGGGGGGGCGGTATGCGGACATTCCCCTCTTCATCTGCAGCAAAAACACTAAAAGTGAATGAGGCACACAGCAGTGTGCAGCCACCCCCCACCTCTCCTGCTCCGCGTTGGCAGCCGGGCCTGGAAATGTTGACACACGGAGCTTAGAGCAGCCCCAGAAACCCCAAGAATCCCCCTGAGAAGTCGCAGGGCGGGAGGGTGAGGTGGAGCCTTGGAATGCACTCGGAGGAGTCAGTCACTTATTTACTAGCTGAACTCGGTGAACCTGGCCTGAGTCAGCCACTTCCACCACAGTCAGCCGCCCCACCTCTCTCTCTCTCTCTCTCTCTGCTGCTGCATGCCCCTCCTTGCACATCCTTATTTGCAGACACTTGGCCGCCATCTTTGACCATGCCCCTGACGACCCCCCCCATGACTGACCCCCGTCACCCCGTTCTCACCCTCAGGCTGCTAGCGTTGAGGTCATGAGCTCATGATGAGTAATGAAACAAAAGGCAGCAGGAGTGTGTGGAGTACAGCCAGGGTACAGGAAGTACCCCACGTATTCAGGCTGGTGTGAAAAAAATACCCGTTAGTTCAAGAAGTGAATCTGATCTTCCTCGGCTCACGAACGGCTGCCTGACCTTTACGGCGGCACATCGCGTCCAGTGTTCTAATCCGGGGGTAAATGAAGGGTTGCTGGTGGGCCAGACACTTTACAACGTTCACATAAACGTGCTGGAATTTAACTGCCTGCACATGAACCACCCCACAGCGCGGCAGGTGGAGACGGGTGTTTTCATTCAGAGTACTTGTTTTCTTTTTTGTTTTTTTACCAAAACGCCATCGACCCGCCCACTGACGGTAAATCATCACAGAGGGCTTCCTGCTAGTGAACAACACATCGGATCAGCGTCTCTTTCTAAAGTTTCAGAAGCAGATTCCCTGGTTTAACATCAGATAAAGAGCCCAGTGCAGATCCAGGGAGGGTGAGTCACTCCGCAGCCGGGGAGGCGTCATGAGGGGAAATGTAATGATTAATAGCTGGCTCCCTCTTTTTCCCTCTGACCGCTGATCTGATGAGGGAACGATAATCCATGACTCTGTGGGAACCCGGCTCTGCCTCGTCAGTGATACTCTCTGCATAACAATCGCTGTCGTCAGTGGGAGCTCAGCGCACGCGTGAAAAGTGGCGAGCGCCAACAGTCCGTTTGTTTTCGCACTGATGGATGAAGCAGGTCGAACACAGGCCGTGTGTTTCTCAGGATCTCACCACGCTGGCCTTTGTGTGTTCGTGCACTCATGCTGTGTGTGTGTGTGTGTGTGTTTTCCACGGTGGAGCTGTTGAAGTTGTGCAACAGTCAGTTAGTAGCTTAACGTTAACCTTCCCTCATCAACATTTAGACTTCTCCTGCCCTTCATTCTGTCAGCTTCTTATCAAGTCGTCTGCTGCTCAGTGAGCCGATGGACTGGTTGTCGCAGCTCTAACCACGTGGCACATGAGCCCGTGTTGTGTTGTCATGGCGGAGGAGGCCGACTCTGTGTCGTATGTCTGTAATTATCTCCAGGAACCACGGGGATATTAAATAAACATGCCGCGCTCTTGAATATGAACCAGATTTAAAGTCACATTCCTGAGATTTCTGCTCAGGCCCGCAGCAACACTCATCTGCAAAGCTTTACGTTCGACTTGAGGTCACCTGCCTGTCAGACACAGGGGCTCTGTGTTGACGCAGGTGGATCTCTTTCCTCTGCCTGGCTCAGGGCGGCTGCTTCGTTTTCCTGCTGCTTGTGGTCATGAAAAAAAACAGGGCATCGCTTCCTTTGTGCCGGACCAACTTCTCCCTCGGCAAAAGAGAACGTGTAGAAGCATCGATCTAAACTGGTTGATGGTGCATTGAGACTTTGTCATGTGATGGAAGCCTGACCAATCAGCGCAGGTGAAGGTGTGGACACAATGATTGGGAGTTGTGAGATAACAAATGGGGCAGCAGTGTTTCCTAACGTCGCCGGGTCTATCTGTGCGGAGCTGTTTGTCGTTGTTTCCTGAACCTAACAGGCCGTGACACAGTTAGAGACACAGATAGGCCAGGAGGACGGGCCTGGGCCTCGGTGCCAGGGCCAGATGGGAAAGATGAGGGTCCAACAGACAGATGCTGCCATGAGTTTACCCACTGGACCTTTGCTCCAGTTCGCTGATAAATGGCCCTGACGTAGGAGAGCTGTGGGCTGGATTATTTCGATATGACTTTCCTGCACATCTGACTCTGATCTGTTCGTGGCCGTGCAAAGGTCTTGCACAATACCTTCCTCACATTTTCCTGAGATGACACTTGAAGTCGGTGTGGGTGTTTATTTTTTTGGTTTTTTTTCTGAGATACGGCCCCCCCCAAACTCCCCAAAGACATTCAACAAAGCCTCCTAATCAAATCAGAGAGAGAGAGAGAGAGAGAGTTTGTCTTTTGTTGTTTTTTTTGCACTTATGTTTTGACTGTCCACATCCCGGCAAGAAAGTAGGTCACAGGCTGACCGAGGTGAAGTATGAGGCAGCAGTTTGCCAGCCGGCCCCCTTCGAGGCAGATCGTGTCTCCAGGAAGCTTGTTGCGGAGGGGGAGACGTTAAACACACAAGTTCCTGTTTGACATCTGTTTCCAGCGAGTCTCACAGGCCCGCCCCCCCTCGTTCACCTAGCCCCTCCGTCGCAGCCAGGTTTGTCCGTTTAACTGCTCTCCGACCCCTTCCCAGACACCCCCCCAGAACCTGTAAATACACCTCCTTCAAAAAAAAAAAAAAAAAAAGGATGACGTACCTTTCGTTGACTCTGTGCCCAGAAAAACAAAAAGTTAAGCGATAAAATCAGGACGGACAGGTTCTTGCGCAGGCAGCTACTCTGGCCGGCTGCGAACCCTCAGGGTCGTGAATAATTAACTTGGTGTATATTTAAGGAGACAAGGCTACGCTGTATCTGCGCGATGTAAATGATCACTTCCTGCCATTTTGCACGTGTTAAAAAAGTCTCAAATGAAGGTGTGATGGCAAAAAGGAAAGTGTCCAAGGAATTACTCACACAAGCGATGAACGTGGGCTTTGTTGTTTGCTCGGAGCTGGCTCTCATTTGTTTTTTCCGTCATCAATAAACCGGTGGTAAACCTCTGCCAGGCCTCAGCGGGCTTCCCTCCCTCACATGTATGAAGGCGGACACACGAGGGGTGTATTTTTAGCTCCGGGAGATACTGTGATACCGGCAGACATCACAAGACCAATTATCCTCCCGCTACACCTTGCTTCACGTGAAACCCTAGATAGGCCGAGCAGGAGGGAGGCGGCGACCTGACCCCACAGGCGAGGCTGAAAAGCAACACGAGGGAGTGACGGGGGAGTTCAGGCAGAGGCCTGGAGGGAGAGGTGTCACTGCTGCTCTCAGCTGGACTTTGGCCTCATTGGACACAGATCTACGTCAGCAACAGTGCTTCCTTTCACACGGTGGCTCGTGTATTATTCTATAAGATGAATGAAAGGTGGATACTGGAAACCAACCCACTGAAAAATTAAGACTGTACTAAAAAAAAAATTACGTTTTTTTTACAGTGCATTCCCACTTTCTCTTTTCCAAATGTTTCCAAAAAACAACGTATAAAATCTATACGTAAACCATGCATATAGGGATGTTTTTACCAAATCCAAACTGCTAAATAATCAACTTCACATGAATGAAAAGTCAAATTTTGTTCATCAGCTTCAGCCCTAGTTTCCCACCATCGTCTAAAATCAGAGCCTGTGTCACGACGTTTGCTTCAACTCGTCGGCACTGCACAGGGAGCTGTTCTCGGCTCTGTGCTTCACCGTGCCAAACATTTAGGAAATGAGGCCGGTTCTGCACGTGCACTTTAACGTCCGTCGCATTTTGAACTCAAAGCAAAACTCTAAAAATGAGAGTGAAGTGATTCTCCGTGACTCTGAACAAAGCGAGCGTGTGTTCGCCTTGTGGAGCGCTGACATTAAGTCTCAATAGCCGCCTTCAGCTAAAGGCCATAGAGTTAGTCATGACTGGGCCCACTGCTCTCAGTGGAGGAAGCTCTCCTGCCGTCAGGGATGTGATGCACTCTCATTATTTTGTGAATATGTTAAAACCCCTGTACATTTTCCTGTGTGGAAACAATGAGAGGTGGTACGCCGAGCCCACATTTCCACTCATTTTTTTCCCCTCTCTCTCTCTCTCTCTCTCTGCCTGAAGGGTTACAGTGGGTGAATCAGATTTTCCATTTACTGTAAAGCTGCAGGCTGCTGAAGCTCCTCCGTCAGTCCTCTGTCAGTGCTCTGTTAGCGTTGAGAAGAATGTGACGGCGTCCTCAGGAGCTACACGTGTTGAATGAGGGCAGGTGCTATCGTACGGCACCTCCATTCTTCGCAGAGTGAGCGCGGCTGCCGTGCGAGCGCCCTTTTGCGGTTTCTTCATCGTGGCCTGGCTCCTATGCAGCCATGAGGTGTGAAGAAACCCTCTCTATCTGTTTGAATATGCAGCTCGCTGCTCGAGCGTCTCGGCCGTATTGACGTGGCTCTGATCGATGAACCATGAGCGGGGGGGGGGGGGGAGTGGAAGAAAAGGAGAAAGGCTTCTCTCCTCGTACGTGGGAGTCGGTGCGATGAGAGGGACCGAGGCGAAAGAAAAGAGCTTTGTTTGTTGTTGCTCACCAGCGCCGCAGGCTGAGATCAGGCTAATCAATAGCAGGGGTAATGTGGAGATGAGGAGTATGACATCAATATCGCACACAGAGGCCCGGCAACGCCACCTCGCCCCGCGCTGAGTAACCAGCGGCTCCACAGGGAGGAAGGAACTCATTGATGGGTCCCTGCAGCCTCACCACGCCATCAGGCCACCGTACCTGCCGGTCAACGGAGGACGACGGCGCCGGGTCGATGGGCGGTTCAATTCAATAATTCGCTGAAGGACTCTTCCCCTCCACTCCAGCGTCGGCTTTTTTTATTGGATTGTGAAATAAATCACGGGGCCTCTGCCGGGGCCGTCCACGTGGGTGACTGAGCGCTCGTCTTTGTGGAAGTTTAGTGTTTCACTGATGCCTGATGATTTCTTACAGCGTCTTTTATTTTCCTGCCGGGAGCGTGCGCGGGCGCAGACTGAAATACTCCGCGTTTAATGAGACAAATAAAGCGGCACCTCTTCTTATTGACTGAATGAGTCATTAACATAGAGATGAGAAGATCATCTTTTATTTTCCAGCAGTTTATTACGAACGTCTCACACGTGCGTGCACTGGAAACCATGGAGCCGGTCCTGGTGCATTTCAGCCACGTTTCAGGAATGGAAATGTCCGTCGTTTAGTTGGTGATATTTCTGGTAGCTTCACCAGTAGGCTGATGTCGCGCTAGTTTAAATGATTCTCACCAGCAGTTAAAGGCTTTGACTTGATTGGGGAGTTTGTGGTCCCCAGAGGATGCTCACCAAAAAACCATTTTGGTTTTGCTTTCTCTCGAGAGTCTGTGTGTGTCAGAGCGCTGTAGACGTCGCCGCACCGTCCCTCACCTGAGCCCTCCGGAGATCTCTCTGCTGTTGTGTGTGAGCAGCGAATCTCCTCGGCCATGAAGAATTCCAGTCATGCGATGGCTGCCATTAAATCCCACTCTTGACTCTCACCCGTCCCCGTGCACGCATGTTGACGTCTGCTGTTTCCTCAGCGGAGCAGCTTTGATAGTGATCCTCGTGCTTCTCTCGACATGGAGACCCAGCATGTGTGAGTCAGCGAGGCCGAGCTCAGGCTAACTGGACCACTGACTCGAATCACATCACGTTCAGATGATCCTTCAAAGGATCGTGATCATGATTGACTCATACCAGTTGGACTCCAGGCATCTGGCTCACATTTGAATACATGTGCACCCAGGAGCGGCCCTAGGATTTTCGTGGCCCTTGTGTATGGCCCCTCAAACACTCATAGGGCAACCACCACATCACACACACTGATCTTGTGGCCCTGAAGAGAGTGTTTATGCAACTTGTGTTCAGACCTGAAAGCTTCAGTTGATCACTACCCATGACCCCCCCCCCCCCCCCAGTTGATCACTCCCCATGACCCCCCCCCCCCCGACATAATTTCAGGAGCTTTGATCTCCCGCTGCTTTCGCTGAGCCTTTGGATTGTTTTTTAAAATTTGCATTTGACCGAGGTGCAGTGTCTACACTGCGCCATCAGGGTTTATTCATAGAGGCACTTTATGGCAGAAATAAATGTCACCAGACAGCGTGGTCTCAACAGTCTCATCACTGCAGCTATTTATTGTGTCAAGAGACAAACAGTCCCTGAGAGTCATTCATGCAGCACTGAGATGTACTATTAGGCTTGTGGAACATTTTCTGACTCATTCCTGGCTTCCTCCTTCATATTATGACTCACAGAGGCACAGGGTGAAAAAAAAATCTGATGCCAGAATGTATGTTTGTGTGTGTGTAGAAATCAGAGACTGAGACAGCAAGGTTTCTGTTCTGAAATATAACTGGATCACAAATGAAAAAGTGGCTGGACAAGTTGAAATCATCCAAAGTATGAATTTGGCTTCGCCTGAGGTTGTTACCCAAGGCATAGACTCGTTTCTGGAATCCAAATAAGGCGACGCAGATTAAAGGAAGAGGAAAACTCGAAGGTCACTGAGAGGGTGCAGACTTCCAGGGCCCATGTCCAACAAAACTACAGATAAGAGAAACACATTTAAATGAGCTGGATCCTCACACCAAGCTTAGGCTCCGACAGATGTTGGTGAACCTTTTAAAATCACGTTCAAGTTTCTCTTATTCCTTTTTTTTTTCCAACTGTAAAGACACAAGCAGAGAATTCTTTGTAATAGAACCTGGTAAAATGTTTTGCTGCACTTGAAGATTTTCCTATGAAATAAGCCTGAGCCAACAAGACAAGTGATTAGCAACTTTTGCAGGCGCTTGTTTTCCCTTCTTCTTATTCTAATTACTGAGCAGTCAGGTCCCTTTAAATGTCACTCAGGTGTTTGCTCATGCTGAGTAATCCTCCAACACACTCTGGACTTTTTATATGTTTGCATAAATATGCATGTCCCTACACTGCACCATTTCTGTGGGAATGAGGAAGTGAAATTGAGTCCAAATCCCCCCCCTCGCCCCACCCCACCGCCCCCCGCCCCCCGTCCATCAGAGCAGTACAGCGTGTGTGGGGTGTGTGTGTGTGTGTGTGTGTGGAAGAATGGGAGGGGATGCGTGCCCTGCGGCAACCCCCGGTTGCTTTGTGTGCGCTTTGTTTACGAGTCTCCTCTGTGGCCCTCTGCGCCGCCGCAGCTCCTCCCCCCTAGCACCCGCCCCCCTCACGCTCGCCCCCGCCTCGCCACAGAGAGTTTGTTGTGACGAGTCTGAGCAACTGTTTGAAACAAGGTTACGACACTCACACAGGATGTGAAAGAGCTCAGAATAAGTCAGCTTGTCACATATATACATATATATACACATACCATGCAGCGATATCGGTTAGAGACGGTCTTGTTCCTATTGTCCCGTGTGTGTGTGACTGCTGCTTCGGAAAATCAGAAGCAGAGCGCAGCAGAGACGAGGCGAAAGAGCAGCTCAGCGAGTTTAGTTGACGTCAGCTCTTCCCTCAAATAACCTTCAGCTGGTGCAGGCTGCTGAACGGACCATGACTCACGGCGGGTTGCTGCCCTGACAGGTGAAGTCTGCTCTGCCGAGCTTTTTTACGAGCTGTGCGAGCAGCAGAGGTGAGAAAAGTTCACCCAGATGACTGAGGGCCCAGGGCCCCTCAGAGACGTGAGACACGGCCCTGACAAACACGCAAGGAATGTGAAGTTTTTACACTTTCAGATGGATAGTTTCACAGGTGAAGTCAGACGTTTGATGGCACCGCAATTACTCTACTACTACTACTACTACTACTACTACTACTACTCCACAGATCCTCTATTATTGTGGCGACTTTGTATGTCGGGGATTAGTGGCTGTTTCCTGCAGACTGGAGCAGATGTTGAACTATTAAAATGCAGCAGAAACAAATGGTGCGTGAGCTCTTTTTGTTTTTGTCTAAAACCATGGCGTCACTCTTTGCATTTCACAATTTCAAAATATTCCATTTTTTTCTTATGTGATGGATTTTGTTTTCTGAAATTCTATCATAGTCTTAGGTCAAAATGTGGCATTGAATATATTTTTCCATAGTCAGTGTCATAACAAGGTTGAAATTCAAGTTTCCAACTTTAAAAAGGCATATTCATGTTGACTCAGACTGCTGAACATGAGGATTCAGAATCAGTTGGTCCAGTCCTTTAAGGGTATTCTCTCATCCACTGTGTTCTAATGTGTTCTGGTCCTAATTTGTAAGTGGTAGTACTAGTAGTAGTAAAACCATTTTGTAGCGGGTACATAGTGGAAGGAGTGAAGTCTGGAATACACATGATATTCATATCAGAGTGTGCTACAGTTAGGGTGCTGAGCCATGTCATCAGCTGATGCCAGAGTCCCCAGTGATAACCAGGGGAGCCGTTTAGCTCTGGATGGTGGCTTGCACCTGGTGGTTGTGTCTTATAACTGACACATGCCCAAAGGAACAGAGTCTGGTTTAACTGCAGCTGCAGGTGGAAAAACTCCATGAGCCACTGCAGCGGTCATGAGGTACAGGCCCAACTCTCTGCAGTGGGTCTTCAACTGAATCTAGTTCCACCTAAACCAGTCTGCTGACATGCTGCCACTGGCCACAAGTCGACATGTTGTGCTTACCAGGCTGAGAGAAAGTCCCGGACTGAAACCCCAAAACCAGCCCAGGACTGTCCAAGTGTTCTGTGGTGGCACATGATTGATGAGCTTTCCCGTTTGCTTTGGTGAGCGGCGTGACTTTGAGACTCGAGGTGTTAAACACTGAAAACGTTGGAGTCCTGGTCGGTTGGCAGAAGTCATCACTTCAGTTGCTGGTTTTCCACCAGGATGTCGTGAGTTGGACTGTGCACTGGGAGGAGTGGTGTTGGCACGATTGACAGTGCGAGAGCAACTCATCAGGTCTGTAGAGCGGCACCCATTCAAGTTGGAAAATACATCACCTGCCATCGTGTCTTATCTCCCCGCCTTGCGGAGGGGTTCAAAATAGATTCTGCATCACAGAAAACAACCTTTTTTTCCGTGCAGTTTGTTCTCTGCTGCACACCCCCAGTTTTCCCTTTGCACGAGAGCTCTGCTGAGAAACTCAACTTCCACCATGAGTTACTGCTGAGGAAAATACACGTTCGTCTCATCTCATGTCAAACTAAAACTATTTGTGACCTCAGTCTGTGCTGGTCAGTTACGTTGTAAATCCTCACCGTTGCCTCACTGTGACGCTACTTGCGTCTCGCTCACAATAGACGCTCAGAATTCTGGGGAGGAGACGTTTGAAAAGATTTATTCCGTTACTTCCTAACATGGGAAAATCTGAACAGGCGTATAGGTCATATTTATGTCATATTAGCACGTTAATGCTAACTGCGTAATGACACCTGTCAGTTTCAAAACAAAACCGCGAGAGCTGAAGTCCTTGATTTCTCCAGCTTGGCCATGATTTTGCAGTGTAGTGTTTTCCTCCGTGTGGGCTGGTTTCCAGGCTCTTTGGTCATTTATGAGCTTTAAATTGCATTGTAACGTAAAAAACATGTTGAAAACAACGTGTAGCTTTTTGTTGTGGATGTTTTGAATTTCCACGTTGGCTCACAGCGCCCAGCTTAGCGAGATGGAGCGATGGAATGATTATGGGAGAACAGGGCTCAGGTCCCAGCGTGATACTTTAAAGCTATAATGGGCCAAGAGGTTTAGGCCCAGCCCTGTCTCTCGCTGTTAACGTCTGCAGGATCCTACACAGTCAGAGGAGTCCCTGACAGAATCCCGCCCTGGGTGGGGGTTAATGCTGTCTGCCGCCATGTTTGTTAGCGCTCCCCTCAGCAGTTCTGAAGGTGTCAATCAGACAAACCTGTTGTTTTTTAAAACTTGCCCTCTCCTCAGAAACGCTTTCATTTATCATTGGTCAGCTTTCATGGGATTCTGTTTCCCTTATGGAAATGTAAAGGGCAACAATAATGAAAGATTGTACATAAACCCAGTATATGCTTTAACATGACGCTCTTTATGTTTATTTTTGTCATCCGGTCTGTCTGGGCCATTATAAATCCACCGGAGGATTAGGCGGCTAAAAATAGCCTCTTATGATAGGGGACTTAGTGCACGGTCTGAACCGTAAACAAGCAAATGGCAATCTCTGGCTGGCCCAGGCTGCCAGCGTTTCAGGGAGTAATTTGTGGTGTGCAGGGAGGTTGACCTCGGTCAGGAAGCTGCGGCAGGATACAGAAGGGCCATTTAGCTCTGTTTGGAGCTTAAGAAAGGCGAGCTCGCCGGGCCGCGTCCACCTTGTGGCAGCTGCACGGCCGCAGACGAGCTCAAACGCTGAGGAAACTCCGGAGGAGATGTGCATCGATCATGCCCTCCAGGAACTGCGAACCACTAGAAAACCCAGTGTCCTCCCGCGGTCCAGCGCCGTCGCAAATAGCAGCAGCTTAGCTTTTTGTTTTTCCCCCTGAGGAGGAGGAAGGCTTCCTTCCATTCCTTCCATTTGCTCTGCATTTGGTGAAAGTGGCAGAGGAGGGTGACCTTTGACCCCGGGTGTTTCATCCACCTGTTCAACAGAGGAGCACAAACGCTAGGTTTAACGCTAGGTAGCACGGCCACAGGTGCCGGCAGAGACAGTGAGACAGAACACCTCGAGGATCCCACCAAAGATGGCGGTGGCATGACACACCCCTCCCACCCCTCCACCCAAATCGTCTTAGCACTAAAACACTTTTTTTTTTGTATTTTGACCTCATGTCGTGTGTTTAAAACACCGTGTCGCTCCTTCTCCTTCGCTCCTTTGACTCAAACAAGCATTTCAGGCCAGCAGGTGTCAACATTGCTGATGTGAGAGAAAATGCTGTGGTCTCAGCAACAGCGGGTGTAGCCGACGCCAGTGACTGTTGGTGGCGTGGTGCAGCGATGCTAACGTTTATTAGACCTCAGTGCTAAACAAGCTTTACAGAAACAGTGTGTGGCAGCCATTGTTGTTGTGGATGTGCAACGTATGCTGTGATGTCATCGCTGACGCGTGAAACTAATTCCTTTAGCATACATGAGTAACGTTAACTCTCCTTTGATTGACTGGCGAATAAAAAGGAGCAGAATCATCGTGTTCAGGTGGAATTGTGTGGATGTGAACTCTCTGCTCTCAGCCGCGACGACGCTAACAAATGGCTGCAGAGTCACTGAAAACATCAAGTGCAGGGAATGAAAAAGGACAGATTCCTAATTGGAACCAGAGTGCTTGAGCTAAAGTCGCCGTCCTGAAACATCTCTTGCCTCTGCATTCTTTTTCAATCACATCAGAGGAGGAGGAGGGGGGGGGGGGCGCTGTGTGAAAACAAACAGTCTGGCTCTGACTGGCTGTGTGTTGCCTATAGATATTGTGCTTTGAGCTGATTATTGGATTAGTCATTTCCAGCCGAGATGGAAAAATCAATCGCACGTCGCTTGGAAAAAAAAAAAATGTCATCCGGTATATAGCTCTGAGTGAGCTGTGGTCGGGGCGTACAGTATAGAGCGTGAGCTCAGGGTTTCTGCCACAGTGACTCGTGCACATTTTTCTCTCGCTGCTCCTTACCCTTGAACTTGGAACCGTTGCGTGTTTTAAGAAAAAAAAGAAATCAATACTCCCAGAGATAAATATTGATCCCTCAAGAGCCAAGGATGTAATGGAGTCATTTGACCAGTGGCCTGCGCTCTTACAGCCACGTCAGTGTTTGGAAGCATAGCGAGAAGTGGCTTCTCATGTCTGCTCTGACCCCGGAGGATTCACGCAACACTTGGCTCTGAGTTTCTTCAGCAGGAGGTTCGTTCCTTTGACGTATTCACGACAACAGCAGACACCTCCAGAGCCTTCAGGTGAGGGGGCGGGGCACCATGGAGTCACTACGGCTCTGCACTCTGTCTATTGGTTCTGAACGCTCTGGAATGGGTTGATTTTTCATGCTGAGATATTTTTAGTTTTCTTCTTGTCCAAGCATTTCTTCAACTCAAGTGTCCATTTTCTTCTTTCAGATTTAAACACAACTAAAATGTGCTATAGGTGGATTCACATATATGAGCAGCACATCATCAATGACTCATCATAGTCAGAGACTGGTGATTCGACTCCTCGTCCCACTAAAAAATGGCAGCAATGAGACTAATCCGAGTTATCACAGCCGTCACAAACTACAGCAGATGTTTCGACATTTAAACATCGTGATTCAACATGTTTTTTCAGGTCAAACAATCAGCACTGTGTGTAAAATAAACGCTCCAAATTTATGAGGGGTTTTTCCACCAGCTGACGTCGTTGTGCGTCATAATCCTGCAGCGATGATGTCATTAGAAAATGACACGTGCATTGTCTGGAAGTGCTTGTTTTTTCTTTTGCCAGTGAGGTCACTGGATGGTCATGTACACAGTACTGCACAGCCCGTTACATGAGTATAACATTTCAACTGTCACTGTAAAGATTTTGGATGTGTCTGTGCCTTTTATCAGCCCTTCTCCCGTCCGTCTATGAAAGTCCACAGCGGACACAAACTGTCCTGTTGCAACACAGTGTTTAACAGATTACCGTAATGGCTGCGTGACCCAGCTGCCCCCCCCCCCCGTGTGGAGATAAATCACTGCAGGACCCCAACGCAGTAATTACACGCCAGAGGAAAGTTGAGGCACTTGAAAACCAGAACTGCTCCGTCATCACAGGCGGTTCACGGCGTTCTTCAATGTGCTTGACATGAATGTTGCCACTGGAGCCAATATTGATTCCGTTGCTTCATAGTTCGAAGAAAGTGACGAAAACCAAAACTTTTCACACTCACGCTCATGGCTGATGCACTTCCTCCTCCCTGCCAATATTTCCACTGTGACATGTGATGCTTGGGCGTGCGGAGGGGTCCAATCAAGCAATATACTTTCTCTTCTCAGTGTGACTCATCTCAGACTGCTGCCCAAAAGCCACCAAACCGCACAGTGTGTCACATCTGCGCGCACTTGAAACCGTAACCTTTCATTCTGTGCCCTCGCACTCCAGCGCAGGCAGGCGTTTGACAACCCTCGCTGACCTTTGATGCATCTCTCACTCACCCAGCTCAGAGCATGAGGTTATACACCCCGAAATTATTGCACTTTTACCCCAGTGCCACCAGAGCGTAAAGATAATAATGTAGAAGCGTGTGTGTGTGTGTGTGTGTTTACACCTTTGCTTTACTTCCCTTTTATTTTTGACATTTATTTTGTGGATGAACTTATTTTACTGACTTAATTTTCCTTTTTTAAATTGTAATTTATTATTTTGTATTGAATTTATTTATTTTTGACTATTTTTTTCTTTACAATTTCTTCTTCATTTCGTCCATTATATTGAATGAGTCTTATCTTCCGCCCCTTTAACTCTGGAACTATCTGGTTTTGCAGTCATGCGTGTTGGGATGTGCCTCTGGGGTTCGGTGTGTTTACGTTGTTGTGTGGATGTAGTTTGCTCCCGTGTTGCGTTTAAAGTTGACGCTGGGAAAAACCGCCCTCACACTGACGTGGCTGCTCCCCGGCTGGGTAATATGAGCGAGCTCTGAGCTCAGCCTCAAGTGCTGGAACACGTGAATGTGATTCAGCCCCCCCCCCTTTCTTCTCGTGTCCCTAACACTGGCATCGCCACAGATGCCGTAAACTGACAGCAGCGGCTGTTCAGCTGATCCCCGGATGACGTACAGGGCTCGATGTGGCCGGGGAGGTGAAAGTGGGCGGCGTCCATTCGCCGCTCTCATCGGAGCTTGTTTACACTCACGATCAAAGTCACATGTAGTCATTAAAAAAAAGATTTATTTGCAGTTTCCATTCATGGACGGGGTAGAGCCCTCGGAAAATTAAAGAAATGTCATGTTAAGTGTTTTCAAAGGTCAGCAGACCAAATCCAGGCAGAAAAAAACTACTTGGTGATAAATAGTGAAAACATAACCAGGGGTTGTTTTCAGCAAAGGAAACACGCCTCGTTACGAGGACTCAAACGGCTCCAGGACTGTTCTCCCAAACTCTCTGAAGACTCGTCTGTTCACTGAATACTCTCCTAGAGCTTCCTCTCAGTCCTGCTGGACGCCAACAGTCAGCTCTCACCTGCGTTTCCGACTGTGTTGACTTTGTTTTGGGGCTTTTATCTTTTGACTACTTCATGACCATTTCTCTAGACTTCAATGTTACTATGGCGGCATGATGACGGACAGCTGCACTTCTGAAGGCGACAGTCACGCCGCCTCCTGCCTTGACACCAGGTGGTCACCTCTGTCTCAGATCAGAGTCGTGTAGAAATGACAGCTCTGTTGAAGGAAGAGCGTGTTAGACAAGCTCGTTCGGTTCAGAGGGAATCCGCTCGCGTGGCCTTTTCACGGCTGAACAAGACGCCGCGCGTACGAATACACGCCGAGAGAATTTGATGTGAAAGACGACCCTGAGCATCCAGACACAGTCACACGTGTAGATGTTGTCTCTTATCATTTTATCGCAGCCTGCGTTTGCGGCCTTTTGATCTTGGCAGGATATTTATACCTGTGCTCCAGTTTTGCACGTTTACGTTTGTAAGAAAAAAAAAAGATGCACACGAGAGGAAGGTGTGTGAAGAACTGCCTCTTCTTTGCCGTATCAACAGGCTTGTACCCTCCAGCTCACTCGCTCATACACACATGATCACACACACGCACGTGCATGCGTACAGACGTGGCTTTTGAAGCTTCTGACGTGGGCGATGCCTCCGTGTCAACTCTTTCCTGTGGAGAGACTTTCCACTTGCATTTTTTTTTTTTTTTTCCATGAGAGCTTTTTGACAAAAATGACAGTTACTTTTCTTTTTTTATTGTCTTTCTACAGAGTTCCGCCCCTTCTCAACTCTTCCCCTCCGTTTATAATTCAGAAGATAATCCAGGCTCGGTCACACTCATGCCCATCGCTGACCTCATTACTGCGAGATTTGCTCCTTTTCAGGCCGTTGCAGGAGAGCACGCCACTTCTCCTGATCCAGGCCCTGAAAGGCCGCCGTCCCTCTCGCGTGTCCCCCGCTCTCCTAAAATCTCCTGCCGTGCATGTTGAGGAGTGATGTGGTGTTTACGTTGAAAACCTAACGGGGGTCTGAGTCATGTCGAGTCACCCCAGAAAGCTGCGCAGACTCTCCACGCGCTGAACGTCGAATCCACCCAGATATTTGTTTCCAGCCGCCTGAGCGAGCGCCGTCGTGTCACGTGAGCGTCCGAGACGACGGCGAGACGAGGCAGCGCTGCCTCAGACATTTGAAACGTGGAGCCTGGGCTATAGATAACCCCAGTGTTTCTATCACATGTGCGGCGTGTTACCATATAAGACAGCAATATGACTCACCCGCTCGCTGACCCACTATGTGGGAAGTCATGATTCATGCAAGCTGCATTTAAGCAGGCAGGGTCCAGAAATACTCTGGTATGCCATTGCACATGCAAAACTACCACACACACACACACACATACCTCAGCTGCTCAGTCATACTCACCACCCACAGACACTGATAGGCTAGATCCTGTCAGCAAGCAACGGCGAGAGACATTAGAAAGTTATCAGAGCAAAGACTGGAGTAACAAGATGACTGGACCTGTGCTTAGGCCGTTCTGAGGTAACGCCAATGACGCTCTCACCGCTCGATGCTCGATGTGAGGCAGACGCGTGCAAATCTGGATGAAAGGCTCGAGGCAAGGTGTTGGTGATTGTCTGGCCGTTTCGGGCGGGTGATCTCCTTTGTTGTGCTGCTTGATTGTTTTGGGGGGTTTTTCTCTCGAGGTGAGCGTTCACGAGGGATTAGTCAGCAACACGCATGGTGTCTGGAGTGCTGCTCAGATGCAGGTGCAAGCCGCCGCAGCGATGTGTTGAAGACTTCAGAAACCAAACGCCCGGCTACAAGTTCTGAGAGAACGATGGTGCGTTCTGCTCTTCCGTTGTTAAGCAGCCAGAGGCGTTTTCTCAAGTGTGCTCCACTTGGCTTTGATGGCTTCTAAACGCGGCCAGCTCCTAATTGTTTCTTTTTAAAGGTAAATCTCAGCCGTGGTTTGAGTATTGATTGGCTGAGGTCACTGCCTGGGCCTCTCAACTGCAGGGAGATGAAGTTGCTCTGGTGTTAATTAGGCCGCTCAGCGAAGCACTCCAAGTGCATTCTGGGCCGCTCGCAGCTGGCTCTCCTGCCCGCTCGCCCGCGCAGCCGGGCCCATTCGTCAGCGTGAGCGGCGGCGGGATGACCCAGGTTAGTCCAGTCACCTGACCGGTGCCGAGTGTTTGTTGTGCACGTTACAGAGTAGGAATTTAGACTCTGGCTGATGTTGCGTTGTCTCGACCTCGGTCCTCAGAGCACAGAGAGACACTATAGATGTCTGTGGCCAACGCTCTTGGATGACCCTGAAGGATAACAAGTCCAGCAGCGAGCCAGGGCTCCACATCAGGTCCTACTGTCTACAATATCCTCTGCTGTGAGACAGCGACTCTGTCAAACTGAAATTCAAACCACAGACAGACCCGTTAAGACATCCTGCGTTGCAAACGTTTGGAAATAATTCACACATTCTTTTGTCGGAGCATGAAAAACGGAAACGAAAGGTTCTCGTCGTGTGTCGGGGAGAATCAGCCGCTCGTCACCGAGGTGGCTGCTGCCTCGCACGTATTCTCTCCGGATCAATATTGGAAACCCAGTGACCTTCTGAAGAGCAGCTGAGCTTATCAGCAGCGTGGAGAATGAGGCGCCTCTGTCGTGGATGTTAGAGAAGCCTCTGTGGTTTGGAGTGGAAAGCCCCGTCCCACAGTCTGCAGCAGAGGAATTGACTTGAGGGGTGGCGCTGACATCCTTCATCTCAATGACCCTTCGCGCTCATGCGTTTTCATCCAAGTTGTGAGTAAATAAGCGGCAAGTCGAGCCTCCTGGGTCGCAGGTTTCTGTGCTGCAGCGAAGAGCCACGCCAGACTTCCTTCCTCTTGCTGAGAAAGGCTTCTCCTTTCGAAATCTCATATTTGAAATTGAATGGTGCTGCCTGAATATTATATTCCCTCCATTAGTCAGTTCTGAGGTGGAGGATGCAGCCTGAACACGACAGAACGTTTTTATTACACATTTACAGCAGCTCAGTGAAAGAGGAGTCAGTTTAAGTCAGATATAAGGATGAAAACATACTCTTGATGTGCAGGATGTGCAGTGGCTCTTGAAGAGGCTTGAGAAAACATATTTTCCTCTCGGGAGGAGGACAGAACAGACTTGTCCTGAGTCTTGATGACGGCGCACATTCAACCTGTTTTGCAACAGTGTGAAAAGCCGCAGAGGTCGTGGAGCTGTCTCAGCCGACAGTCAACCCCTCTGTGCTGCCGGAGTTACGACATAACTGAAATAACTAATATTTCTGCAGCCTTTAACTGAATGTCGTGTACTGGGACCAGCAGCTGTGGCTCATGGGAGACCAGCCACCACTCACGTCAAGTGGTAAATCCTAGAGTGGAACACAGAACATTAAGAAAGAGGATAGTTGTTGTGTAACATCCAGGGAGACGTCTGAATCATTTTCTATCAGGGCCCAGAGTAATCCCTGTTCAATCAACCCTGAGTCTGAGGCTCCTAACGAACCATTAACCTGTTTCTGATGATCTCTGCAGTTTGGCCTTTCCATATTAAAGGCAGCTGCGCGTTGTCCAGAGCCAGCGCGGGTGTTTCTTTATTATTATTATTTTAACTAAAGCTAACTAAGCCAGCAATGAAGAGAAAGTAAGTCAGGCGTGTGTCACAGTTACAGCTTTACCTCGCCACATTTGAGCATGTGGATGAATCTTATTTTCTGTCACCAAGGTCCAAAGATGAAACTAGATGATAATTTGAAAAAAAAAGCAAAACGAGTGCTTCTTTCAACCACAATGGCTGACGCAGTAGCAATGGTTGCGGTACAAAAGGGAATGTCATGCTGTGTGTGTGTGTGTGTGTGTGTAGTGTGGGCAGTTCTAAACTTGTAACCAGGTCAACACACTCTGAGCTCAAAATGTTGAAGTTGCACAATAATAAGAAACCAAACCACGCAGCCCTCGAACAGAACGAGACGGAAATGGAGTCCAACGTTCTCAGCAAGACGGAGACGACCGGACGAACAACACTCCGACTCCACAAGATGCTCCTTGTGAAGAAGCTCGTCTGGAAAATGTAAACACATTTATAACCGACCGCATCCGCACAAGAAAATGGCCCAAACCGAAAAAACCCAAATCCCAAATTGGTACATTCCTGGAGTCCACTGGGGCTTCGTCGTTTGTCACTTCTGTCTCGTCAGCTCCCATCTGACCACGTGTCTGGCACGACCTGCCCACCGTTGCCACAAATAATACGCAGAGGGTTTAAGGAAGCAGAAACTTTCAGGGGAGGAAATGAAACCTTTAAAAAAAAAAAAAAATCAGTACTCTGTATTTGAATACGGTTCATAAAGTTGTGTCAAAGGTGCAGCAGGAAGCAGCTCTGTAATACTCCTCATCACCTTGTACAGCGCCAAGGGCGCGTGCTACTGCGGCTTAATTTGATCATTCCAGTTAAAGTGAGACCCCTACTCTGTGTAATTACAGTCATCAGGAAGCCCCCCCCCCCCATTGGACTGTACTGGCTCGGTGGTTAATGCCGTTAGCCGGTTGGGACTAACCTCGTTCGTTACACGGAGCCACTGTGCGTTTGGATTCCGTCATGCTGGGACGAAATCGTCCCCCAGTTGTTCACTGTGTTGACCCTGAGGATGGAAGATCACCAGATGTAATAACACATCGATCAGTGCGTACCTTTGACCACGAGGGCTGGAACTCGCCCCCGCCCTCTCTCTAAGTGTTCAGGAGCGGTTCTTATTGTTGTCTAGTCATCTGGTTTAACTGAGCTTTACAGATATTCTTCTTCACATCTCAGAATAGAGCAGCGCTGCTACGAGCAGTGGCCTTTTCCTTTTTGTGTGTTGACGCCAAAGAAGCACAACATCGATCAGTGCGTACCTTTGACCACGAGGGCTGGAACTCGCCCCCGCCCTCTCTCTAAGTGTCCAGGAGCGGTTCTTATTGTTGTCTAGTCATCTGGTTTAACTGAGCTTTACAGATATTCTTCTTCACATCTCAGAATAGAGCAGCGCTGCTACGAGCAGTGGCCTTTTCCTTTTTGTGTGCTGACGCCAAAGAAGCACATGTGCAGTTTTTTAAACATGAGTAACACCTCTAAAAATGACTCATTTCCAGGAGGCCAGTTCTCTCTCTCTCTCTCTCTCTCTCCACCTGGGTGTGATGTGTACATTGGAGCTGATGAATCATGTGATCAGAGGAATCATTTCTTTTCTCTTTCTCGTGCACGAGGCAGATGTCAGTGGGTGTAAGTGGAACTTTTCAGTGAGGATTGTTTTGTTTTTGTTCTAAGTCTCTTTTTTTGAGTGAGTGGACTTTGACTGGAGATTGTTGGGTCACCTGCTGTTCCAAAGGTCAGGAACCAACTGCAGACTCAAGCTGTCCGTTCAAGTTCCCCTGGACGTGTCTGTGCTGCTTTGATATCGATATCAGAGACTCTGTCCTGAAACTGTGGCTCAGGAGAACACTCCTCGGCCAGGGTTTCAATGTGGTTCTGTTTTTCTACGTGTCAAACCGGCAAATCCCACATGAAAGTGTTTCTTAGTTGCAGAGGTGCAGAGAGTCTGTTTGCCAGAAGAAAGAAAAAAAACAGGAAGCCTCCGCATCGCCGCTCTCAGCGTTGGCTCCGCTTCAAGGAGAAAGAGCCCAAGCAACGACGTTAAGAGAAGCTGTTCCATAGAATCTGCAGCTCTCCAGGAGCGTAGAGAGCAGCCCCATGAATAACGGATGATGTGTTTCCTACGATAGGAGTAATCATGACTCTGCCACCGGGGGCTCAGTCCCGCCCTCTCTCCTTCATTTATTTCAATCAGTCGCGGTCCGGCCCCGCCTCTTCCTTCCACACACCCCGAGCGTCATCCGAGGGGGGAGGGGGGAGGGGGGGCGCACACATCACAGAGCACGTTATGATACTCCTCGGTCACACATTACTACTCCTCCTCCTGAAACTCCCCCCGACCAAGACGCCGTGAATATGCTAGTGTCGCCGCCTCGTCCTCCTCCGACGTGCTGTTGTCCACAGAGTTAGTCCAGCCTTGAATTTTGGATCTTACAACCAACGGAGGCATAAAAAACTAAAGCCCAGCTAAGGCCAAAAGATAGTTCTGACCCCGGGGGAATCTCAGCTGCGTTTCCATGGCGACAATCAGTGACACTGCCAACAAATGAGAGAGAGAAAAAAAGAGGAAAGCATGGCTCACAATTTGTGGTGTGTGTGTGTGTGTGTGTGCGTCAGAGGAAATAATGTGACAGTGAGCCTGTAGACAGATTTTCACTTCTGCTTCTGCCACTGCTGCTGAATGACATCGAACTGTTCCATTCTCCCAGCAGGCACTTCACTTCAGCTCCTGATTCATTAGTCAACTCATCAAGTTGTTCGTCTTGAGGAATGATGCAGTTAGAATTCACTTTATGTATATATCCAGCTATTGATTGCTTCAGCTGAAACGAATACCAGACGCAGCTCTGGGAAATGATGACGAACATTCTTCATGTTTATTTACCCAGCATTCAAGATTGAAAAGACCCTCGGCCACAAAACAAAGAGCTAGCAGCATTTCCAGCATCATAATGTCCACGATTCTTTCTTAAATAAACAGAGAAATGGACGTTTTCTGACATTTCCATTTGTTCTTCACGTCAAGAGGCGATTAGCTTTGGGAGGAAGGTTGAAAACCCAAATGACTCCGAGAGAGAGGTTGCTCTGCTCAGCGATGTGACTTTATTTACTGTAAAGGCTCAGCTCTGTCCTCGTGGCGGCAGGTGAACATTAGCGTGGGACAAGACGTGACCTCGGGACGGCGGAGCGTAATTGCTGTAATGCCGGGTTCAGAGCTAATGGGTCTCCAGCCACATTAGTCTTCATCAGCTTTGCTCAGATCAGCAGGCTCGCTGCGGGAGAAGCCGGCCGTAAACCCACGCAGTCAGTGCGCTCGTCAACGTTCAGACACCCACCAGAGGCCTGTCAGCAGCTGACCCTGGAAGTTAAAAAAAGAAATCAGAATTCTGCCACAGCCGCTCTGTCTTGATGTGCGCGCGCTCGTAAGGGAATATGCTCGCAAGTTATTTGTGTGTGTTAGCGTCATCCTTGCATTTTCCCCTCAAGTCCAAGCGAAGGGCAGAAATAGCATGTTTGGGTTGCTCTGGACCTCGCAACCGCAGCTGGAAACATTATTCTTGGAGGACAGGTCATTATCCGAGGAGGCCCACTGAGAAATGTGTTTGGTGGAAATAAGAGGTCTGGACTGACACGCTTGTTCCACAGCGTGCCTCTGTCACACAGGTGAACAGCTGAGTGTGCACGTGTGTGCACGTGTGGAACGAGGTCTCTCCTCTATGCTGAGCCGTCGCTGCGACTCCTTGAACGTCTCTGCATCGGATTTTCCAACATTCTGGAGCAAGTTTGAAGTGTCATCGAGTTTCCTACAGAGGTCAACTGGAGCGGTGACTTGCATCGCTACCTTAAACACCTTCTTTCTTCCAGCTTTCAGCTCAGAGCTGATTGTCGGTGGATGTTTTCCAGATGTTTCCTCGAGCTTCGGATTTGAAGCTCTTTGATGAGGCTTGTCGCTCACGTCTGGAGGAATGAATCACGCTGGCTTAAGATATTCACTCTAGAGACTCAGTCCTAAATGTTAGTCAAAAAAAAAATTGTTTAGATAAAAGCATTTCAATTAAGGAAAATACTAAAATACAGAGATGTGTCTGTGCTCCTCATCCTCACCCCCGCCTGGAGGCTCCTCCCAGACTTCATTCAGTCATGCTGTGTGTGTGTGTGTGTGTGTGTGCAGGTATGCTGTTTCTCCAGCCAGGTTGCAGAATGTGTGTTTTCACACCCGCTATTGTTTCTGTTTGAAATGTGTCTGCAGCAGACCACCAGGCCAGATATCAGCTCTTGGGTATGCACTCACCACCACCCCCCCTCTCTCTGTTTGTGCTTCTATTTTCAGGGCGTGAGCGGAATGTCCGTGGATGTGAAGCCTGAAGCCCCCATGTATGTGTATGAGTCGACGGTTCATTGTACCAATATCCTCCTCTGCCTCAACGACCAGCGGAAGCAGGATATCCTGTGCGATGTGACTGTCCTGGTGGAGGGCAAGGAGTTCCGCGGGCACCGGTCCGTGCTGGCCGCCTGCAGCGAGTATTTCCTCCAGGCGCTGGTGGGCCAGGCGGAGAATGGCTTGGTCGTTAGCCTTCCTGAAGAGGTTTGTCTCCCCCGATTTTTAAACAATGCGAAACGCTCCCTGGCTCAGAAACAAAGGCAGCGACCGGGCACTAACACACCTGCAGCCTCCGACCATAAACACAGCCGTCTGTGTCCAACCTGTTTGTTCAAAGCCTGACGCGTGCATCGGTCCAGCAGCTGATACAAAACACAACGCTGACATCCATGCTATAGGCAGAACGTCTGCATTAGCAGCTGTCCTGAGGACAAAGGGCCATTCTGAGTCAAGAGGCAGCAGCTGAGTCAGAGCAGAGCCGATCCATCGCTTTCATTTTCCTGTTTCATGGAAATGACGCTCAGCTGTGTGTGAGGTCTCTGTCAGGGACACGTCTCCTGGTGTGTCCACATTACGACAGGATTGTGGGAATATTTTTGACGTGTTCCCATGTGATGAAACTGACTGATCATGAGCATGATGAGTCCTGTATTTGTCATAGGTAGTGATGAACAGACACAGAGGGGTCAAAAAAAGAGGAATTGTGTTTTTATTTTGAAGGATATAGTCTGGGCTCACTGCTCCACTGGTTTCACTGGTTTCACTCTCTCATTATTGTGAAACTGTTTAAACACACAGAGTAGGACGGCCCCTCTGGTTGTACATTAACCAGAGGGTCGGTGGTTTGATCCCCGGCCCCTGAGAGCTGGGCCTGCATCGTGTGAATGAGGTTTCTGTCGAACATTTTCATGTAAACGTGTGTGAATGGATGAATGGATGAATGGAACCTGTCGAGTAAATGACTTTGATCAAACGATATAAGATTCTGTTCATCCAGAGGTACATTCCTCAGTGTACTCCAAAAGAATACAATATAGGACAGTTTAAACATGTATTCTAGTAAAGTGTGAGTAGGTAGGTAGTAAGAAATACTAACACATGAAAAAAGCATTTCAAAAGAATACTGCATAGTGTGGATTTTGGTTATTGTCTCGATGCCTGAGTGACCGCGTTCCATTTTAGTCTGTTTACACACACACACTCACAGATGCTGTGCAGTTGGCGCATTATTATTTATGCATTTATTTATTTATTTAGTCATTTAGCAGACGCTTTTATCCAGTGCCACTGACACGCGACGATAACACTTGAGTTCCATTGTGACAGAGACGTCGGTGTAGCTCTGCCTTTCACAGACACAGTGTGTAGTCTGACTCGAAGTAGGAGAAGGAAACGAAAAGGATCGAATTAAACAGGCCTTTAAAAAGTGGAACATCTGCTTTGTGTTCTGTCAGCTTGGATCCATCAAGCTTCAATGTCACTGAGGAATGTTGTTTGAAACACATTTAGATTTGACATCATCTCATTCCTTGTGCTTTCTCAATGGCAACTCAAAGTCTCACCTCATTCCCACCTTTTTGAAATGAATATAGCAACTTCACATCTCCTCACTTCTTTTTGGTTTATTTCTCTTTCCGACCTTTTTCATTTTTTTCCCCTTCCAGCCAAATCAGCAAACCTGTATATTTAATTTGATCTGCCGTTCACTGGAGGATAAAGAGGTGTGAGTAGGTGCAACACGGAGCCTATGGGGCTGTGATTGCCAATTAGCACCTGTCAGCCCTCGGCGGCAGGTAACGCGTCGCCGATTCACGCCACCTCGGGCCCGGGCGCTTGTCAGGTTCAGCAACACCCCTCAGTCTTGCTCTCACGCTGTCACTTCTAAACCCGGCCCTTTTCAGAGCCCCCCCCCAACACACGATGAAGAGTCCTCTGACGTATTGATGTCGCACACCCACCCACGCGTGCGAAAAACTGGGGCACATCCCACATGTGCTGTGGAGTTGCGACTCCTCGCCAGGGCCAGCGTGCATTAATAAAGCAGCGCCTGTCAAATTACTTTGCCGCCGCGCTCATTGAAGGAGAAGTCCCTGTCAGATTGTTGTCTCATGTAAAATGAGCATCACAGCTTCTTCTTCTTCTTCTTCTTCTTTCGCTTTCACTCAAAACCCTGACAGCGGGGACGGGCTCCTGGATGTGCACGTGAATAATGCATGAGCCGCCGGGTGTCTCAGGTGTGAGCGTGCAACACAACGTCTTTCAGTGACTGGCTCTTTTATGTACAAAGCAGAGTTACTGCCATTGAGGGTTGAACCAAGCCTCCTTTCCTGAAGTTGACTTTCCACACATATACAAACAATATAAAGTCCGTTAGTTATTCTCACCAACCAGTGCACACCTGCTATTAGTTGTTAGTTCAAATGTCAAACAATGACGCTTGACAGTTTCTCTGCAGCCGGGCAGAAAAAAAGCTGATAAAATTAAAAACACATTGAGTTAGTGTGTAAAATCCTAACCACTGAGTAGAGCTGTACAGCGTGTATATGTACTATTACTACCACTCTAGTAAACAACACTGACTGTGACCTCATGTATTAATATTTATTATACTCTTATTTAAGGCTGGATTTTCCATTCCCCTTGAATGAATAAAGGTCTTCCACCCTCTACATCAGGTGGAGCATCCCTGTGCGAGCGTCTAGACGTGGAGCAACATGGCTCCCTGCCGCCCTTTGCTCTTACCATGAGTGACTGAAGCGTGCTGACGCAGCCCTGCCTCGTTTCAATGTCATGTTCTCCCTCATGCTGCATTGGGGGGGGGGGGGCTGCTCAGAGCATCTCCCTTCAGCCCCGCTGCAGGTTAGCGTAGACCCTCCCCTCTCAGTGACCTCATCTATATCTAATGTGACTGCAGGCTTGCTGAGGGCCGGCCAGTTTAATCAGGGGCTTTGTTGGCCATCACATCATGGGGACACAACAATTGTGCTTTATCTCAGTGATGCTGACCCCCCCCCCCCCCCCCAACCCCCCCCCCCCCCCCCCAGGGGAGGGAACAGCAGAGCACCATGTCCACGTTGGACGATGGAAGCTTCACAAACACAGACACAAACCATGACTGTCCCCATGAGGCAATGCTCACTGTGCATTTTTTTTTCAACAGTGATAATTAATTCTTTCTCCCAATGAGAATCACTGTGGAGAAGCTAATAATGCTAATCAGTAGTTTTAGGTAATACTCAGCATTCAGAATGAACTTGATTTATTTATCAGAGTATTCCAGTGATGTCCCAGTCTGCAGGGAATAAATGCATGAGCTCAGAATCGGACCGACCCTTTATCGTTAGAGGTGACGCGATGAAAGAGAGGTGTTTATACGTGCTATCAGAAGCTAAGCTCCCAGGTTATTGGCATGCTAACAAGCCTCTAAGGGCAGTGAGGTTGGAATGAAGAAGGGATCTGGACCAGAAACGGCTTTTCAATGTTTGATCAGGTCAGCTACTGGGCAGTGACGTCTTTCATCGTGTATCAGCAGCTATAGGAGCTATTTGAAATGTTGAATGGTACACCCAAGTGGGAGCATGAATTCCTAAAAGCACGGGAGCAAGAATTGACCCTTAAAGACCTCCATCCATAACTCCCAGTAACTCCAGAGAATGGTGAATATAAGACGCAGGGTCTGTGCCTCTCAGGGCGGGGGAAAACACCGAAGAGGGATTTTCTGAGCAAATTTTAAGATAGAAAACATAATGTCGCGCTTTCCATTAAAAAAAAAAAAGAAAAAGTCATGACCCAATATCCATGCTGTGATGGAAAAGGTCAATCTGAACCATGACTGGCGCTGACCTTCAGGGATGCAGCAGATGTAGCCTCGGCTGTCATGAGGCACATTTCTGAAAATCCAATAATATCCACAAATACTTATGTACACTGGATTGTTATTTTTAAATTGCATCAGAGATCAAATTTCCTTTTTTCATCAGATAAGGGAGTGATTGGATTAGACTGAGTGTGTGAAGCGTGATTCCAATTGTTGGCCGTCGTGCTGCCTTCTTGTCCTCTCAGGGAAGGTTGGGACTGGCTGGATTGTTTCATTCCAACCGATGCTGGGCCGGTGCAGGGCTCCGCTCGGCTGGAGGATGTGTTGTTAATGCATGTGCCCTGTCATTTATATTCTGGGTAAAAAAGGACTTTGGATTAGTGAAACATTACACTCCATCACCAAGACTCCAACCTTAACCCCACAGGTATTTAACAGATTCCACCATCTTTCTCCAGCCTTCATTCAAGCAGAGCAGTAGTTACCTCCACCCGTGTTCTGCTCCCCGGGACAAGCCTGATGCTGCTGCGTTGGCTCAGGTCAGCTGATGGTCGACATCCATCCACCGCCTCAGGTCAGACAGACGATCAGGGCTGCACCGGTGCGTTGCCGGTTAATCTGAGGGGCCCTGCTGGGACACCACCACACACGTATAGCCTATTAGACAGATGGTGGGCAGGCAGAGACGGAGCTTTCCTTAAAGATGGGGGTTGGGTGGTAGAATTAGAAGGGGGAGCAGCACAGAGACGAGCGCTGGCACTGATACCCCACCCCCTCGGTCCTGCAGGGGGTCTCAGGTTCTTTGCCAACTCAAGGGCACCTCTCAGCCTGTAAGCTGACAGAGAAGATGCAGAGTCTTTGTCTGGAGTGCGAGCACCTCGAGCTGCCGGCCTGCTGGGCCACAGCCCGCGGCGTGATACCCCTGTTTTTGTCCTCTATAGCGAACCTTCAAAACCGGCACAAAGACGTAATGAACATCCCTGTTCATGAAAGGAATATGCAGAATTCTGGACCCACAGCTAAAAGCCAGGGTTATAGAAACAAGTTGTTGTGTTTAAAGGTGGGGTCACGTC
Source organism: Pseudorhombus dupliciocellatus (assembly GCA_016785235.1). Lineage (NCBI taxonomy): Eukaryota > Metazoa > Chordata > Actinopteri > Pleuronectiformes > Paralichthyidae > Pseudorhombus > Pseudorhombus dupliciocellatus. Next base: position 432,487 of record JAFBJW010000202.1, on the reverse strand, counting down.
CTCCAGAGTGTCTGCTCGTTACGGTAATCTCAGGTAAGATTAGGACGTACACATCTGACTTAATCCCTGGTCAGGGGGAGGATACTTAGCCAAAGCTCAGCACCAGGAGCAGCTGAGTCGCTGATGTTGTTGAAAATGACACTAAACTTACACTTCGCATTGTTTGGCCCGTGACACTGAAACGATGATGAAAAGGATGAATGGTGGGAAACCAATCGTAATAAGGACAGAGGCTCCAGAGTGGTTTAAAGACTCTTCAAGTCATCTTAACATATGTGATTTTTCAATCCAGCTGATGCTGCAGCGTCTCATGAATTGATCGATTTTTGAATCCGACTGACAGACAAACCAGAGGCTGCATGTTCGCTCCTGCTGTCTTGCTGTGGCAACAAAGCGCTGTCTCCTTCGCGGCGGCCCTTTGTCCCTGCACAGCTCCTGTCATCTCCTCCGGCACAAAACAGCTTATCCCACAATAGCGTCACCGCGGCGTACAGTGCGGCGCCCGTTCTCTGCTCCCTTCCCAGCTGTGACTCAGGCTCCTCCGTGTTTGTCTGCGAGCACGGAGGTTAATGTCAGGTTGCTCAGCAGATCTGAGATGGAGTGTTTTCTCCTGCGCTCCATTGTCACGCCGTGTCTTCATTAGCATGCATGACATGCAGGAATCCACCGGAGCCCATTAGAATAAATTAGCTCTCTCTGCTGTAACGGTGAGAGGCCGACACACGAGTGCCGGGTGAGGGAAGAGCTGGAGTTATGATGGGTTATTTGACAGGCATGTGAATGGTCAGTATTTGTGATTGGCCTCCACATGTTGATGTCTCAGCTCGAACACTAGGTGCTGCTAACAGAAGACACCCGTGGGTCAGCTATTGACCAGGACACATTCTGTGCGTCCCGGTCTTCTTCCTCCTCTGTGTCCCCTTCATTAGGCTGCTGTGCTGGTGGTAACGGCGGAGTAATCACATATGGTGCAGGGCGCACATAAAGATGTGCTCCTGCGGGCAGCAGCTGCTGATACACGCTGAAAATAGATCCCTGGTATGCTCAGCACTTTTTTCCCGCAGCAGCTCTGCCGTTTATCAGCAGCCGGCCGGCGTGGTGCAATCCACCGCACATAATTGCGTGCGTGCGCGATTGCTTGCATGTTTACGGGGTAGTGGTAGAGCGCACACTTCTTTAGCGCGCAAACAGCTTTGTATGATGTGTGTGTGTGTGTATGTGCTTCATATGTGCTTCATATGTGTATTCAGTTTGTCGTGTGTGTGTGTGTGTGTGTGCGTTGGTTCATTATTACCAGTCGACCAAAGAGAGGCTTAAATTGAACTTATTTAACTTTGCAAAGACATGACAGAATTCCTCTGCAGCAGGAGAACAAACCACTTCATTTCTTCATGTCTAACCTTTACAAAATATCTCTAAAAAATCGGTTTGTCATGACACAATTCCAAAACAGAGTGACTCATTCTGGTGATCTCACTGTCTCTTGGAGCTGCAGAAAGCTTTGCCAGTCCTCAAGGAGTTTGAATTAGGGCTCATTAGAAAATGCCTTTATTTGCATGATGGTAAAAGTAGGAGCAATCGTAGTAAAATCACATCATTATGTCTTAATCCACCCTAAACCGTATTGATGCGTTATCTCTCAAATCTCTTCAGAGCAGAAAGAAAGAGATGAGATCTTACAGCAGCATGATGGTGAGGATGAGAGCGGCCCACGCAGCATTTCAGAGCTGCCTGAGTAGAGAGAAAGAGAGATTCCGATTCATCGGCTTCATTAATGCAGCGTGTTCAGAAACGTGTGCGCTGCAGCAGGAGCAGTGGATGTGCTGCGCTCATCAGCAGAGCGGCTCGTCCAGTCAGAGGCCTCTCCCCTCCCCCCGATACATCACACACACACACACACACACACACACCCTTACTGTAGCCCAGGCAGGTGCACACAAACACTCACACAGATATGGAGTCAGCAGCTTCCTCTTAACAATGACTGATGCTCGCACTGCCGGGGGCCGTCTGCTCGCCACAGCTCACTGGGAAACACAGGGAGGAGGCGCCGCTGCCGCAGCCAACCGCAGCTCATCACGCAGATCAAAAAAGGTCTCTGAAATGTCTTAAATGAAGTGTTTATAGTTGGCCCATAACGCATCGCACGCCATATGCAAACAGATGTGCGTGGAGCACACGTCACATCTGTTAAGTTTTAGATCATAAACATTTGGCTGCGTGTGAATCGTATCGCAGGCAACAAAGAAACCAGCAGATGTGTGGATGAAGCGAACGGGGGAATTAAAAGATTTGAGCCCAAATGAGACAAACCAATCTCATGATGCAAGCACCACTTGCTTTTTACAGCGCGGCCGATCAAAAGTGGTCTCTGCGTCTTTGGCAACGTGGGTAAGAGGATGACAAGAAGTGATTTATACTCCAAACTGGGCGCTATCTGAAGCCGTCATGGGCCGGCTGAAAGAGGAATGGAAAGATATGACAGCTATGGCGTTGGAAGAAGCTGCACCGAATTCCTCTGCATGCTGAAATAACAAGAAACATGTTTTCGCTGCGTTTCAGCAGATGTGAAGAGAACAATGTGGATGGAGCTGATGAGCTAATGCCTGCACATCATGCAGTTACACACAATAGGAAAAGGAGACGATGCTTCTCAATGGGTTTGTAATGAGACCCTCACTGTGGCTCGTCACACGCTCTGAAAGTTGTAATTTGAAAGGAATAAACCCATATATAAAGACAAGCAACCGCTCCAATCAAATGGTACCACAGCATTAAATAAACATGGTGGTTGAAATGTTAAGCAAGTGACTGATTCACAGCTCCACCACAGCCACACGCATCGGGCGGGAGCCGCCATTTTCACATTAAGTGTCTTAAAAAATCCTGGACTGGCAGCATGTTACAGAGGGATGAGTCATTACATGATTATTGATGTTTAAATGAACATGTGATCCAATTTTATAGTGTTTCAGTGCATTTCTTACACTAAACTCTGTCCAGATGATGATAGATATTAGTCCTCGCCATCTGGCTCTGCCTTTGCCTGGTGATAAAAACCTCCTGACTGATGACCACAGATGTGATCAATGGTCGTGAAGACAACTCCCATTGTCCCTCAGTATTGTTTTTATTTAAAGATCCCTAGCAGACGACAATAACACGATGCATTTAGCTACATTATCCCCATCTCTGTGTAGGGAGCCTTAAGCGTGCGATCTCTGATTTCCCTCGAATCCTGGAACAAGGAAGAAGTCAATAAAGTGTTGGCTCTGCTGGGGATTTGACCTCGGAAAGCTAATGAACGTCTTACAGAATAATCCACCATGGCTAAAGATTTAATAGATTCACCAGCTCATTCAGATAACCTCAAGCTACCATTTCCGACAGAAGTCATGCATGCTACCGTCTAATGCAGGACAATCCACAGAGATGATTCTGTGTCGTTTGAACCGTGGCAGCAGAGGCAATAAATCCTGTTTTACACACAGCAAACGCCTCAACAAAGGAAGTAAAACATTCAGTCAATAAAACCACATCGGCATGCTCGTTCCTCCGTTGGGGTTCTTAAAAAGTCGTTTGCATTACTCAGCCCCTAAAGCGACACTTTGTGGAGCAAACGGCACCGCCCCAGATTCAAAGTGCATCGATTGTTGTTGTGTTTACGTGGTTTGATCACGTTCCCCGAGTGTCTTAACACTAATGTGTTTGTCACCGGAGGAATGACCAAAGGTAAGACTGCAGGGGATTGCATTCTGGAGCCTGACTTAAGTGATGAACACAACCTAGTGTGAACCTCCTGTTAATCTCTAAACCGCAGACAAGCCCTCGATTACAGCCAGCTCCCGCGGCTGCTTTCTCCCACCGGCGAGCTCAGTGGCAGCAGAGGGCAGTCTGGACTTCTGCAGGCTCAGGAGTTTACCTAATTATCTGGCATTAAGTCTAAATGGAAGGCTTCCCTCTTTCATCCCGTGCCACATGGCCACAACAGGGATAAGCCACAGTCTTACAAACCATCAGACTTTACAGGCACTTGACCTGAGGATGCAGGGCACTGACACAGAAAGTGACGGGGGCACGTCTCGATCAGAGCGCACGAGTAAAGAGCAATGTTGGAAATGTTTTTTTTCTCATTGCACCTGTTGTGGAGTGTGGAGTAGCAAATGGTGTCATCGTGCTCAGATTCATAATGTTTAAGAATATATTTTTAAATGCAAATAACATGTTCAAGGCTGCTTGTGTTCAAACAGTATTTAAAGATACTAACCTGATACTAACCCTCAGTATTACGCTATGCAAACTGTAAATTCCTCAAGAATGAACATCATTTAGCCTTCTAGCAGCACAATTAGGAAAGCATTTCCATGTCCCTCTGTATCCAGCATTGAATCCATGGAAGTGAATGAATGTAAAGCAGTGTTTGTGCCTAGACGTCTTTCCTGGGGTAAGTACAGGTTTTGCAAATATAAAGCAGTAACGGGGGGTAAACCATTGCTGAGTGCACGGTGGTGGGCTGCTGCTGGAACATAAGGATGGACACACACACAACCCGCCAACATTCCCAGTTCTTATTTACTGCTGTATACAGTAGAATGTTCACTGCTGACCCGATAGAAAGATGAACTGGTACTTCACCGTGTTTGTTTATGGTTGCTGGAGCTGTCGGGATATCTCACCACACTCCAAATGCTCTGAACAATGGCTATGCTGATGGTAATGCTGGCAATTTCCCTGTTTTTTTGCAGGTCACTGCCAGGGGATTTGCCCCATTGTTGCAGTTTGCCTACACTGCTAAGCTGTTACTCAGCAGAGAAAACATCCAGGAGGTCATCCGCTGTGCCGAATTCCTGCGCATGCACAACCTCGAGGACTCATGCTTTCGCTTCCTGGAAGCTCAACTGCGCAGTGAGGATGACGGCTTGCTCCCCTACCACAAGGTGGCCGCCGTGGCAAACAACTCAGAGGATGAGAGCATGCAGCCGGAGACGGGAAGGCCCAGCTCCCCCCGGGCGCAGCAGTGCGCCGATGCCCTTACCTCCTTTCGACACCCCGACAACGATCGGCTAGCAATTGCTATTCCCAGTAACTTAACGGATGGCCGGCTGGACTTTGATAGACACGGAGTGTCAGACCTGCCACGATGCCCCAAGTACCGAAAATACCAGTGGGCTTGCAACAAGCACAATAATGACAACTCCTCACACACCAGTACCTCAGGTTTTCCAAGCACATTAAAGGAGAGCAGCATTGGAGGGGCAGTGCCAGGTCAGGGGAAGCTGCCTTTGGCACAGATCAAAGTTGAGCCACAGGTGGAGGAAGAAGCCATCTCATTGTGCCTGTCAGGGGATGAGCAGGATGTCAAGAATAAGGACATTGTGACAGCTATGGAGATGGATAACCCGATGTCTATTGAAAGAACCAAGAGAACCAAGTCTCCTTCCTGCCTCCGAGCCCTCTTCAAGAAAGGGATGGACCTGCCCAGCCTGCCCAACACATCACAGCAGCTATTCGCCAACAGACTTGTTTGCCCCCAGGACAAAGGAAACTCTCAGGGAGATCATAAAAAAGACTTCAGGCCTTTCACTGGGGAGCTGGGTCTGTCTCTTACATCCACAAAGGACATGGACGGTTTCCCTGCAGGGTTGTCTCTCAAATCTGCTTCCTGTGACGGGGTCTGCAAACAGGAGGTTGAGCTAGACCGTCGTAGTGTCATATTTTCCTCAGGGGCCTGCAAACGTCTGGGAACCCCAGCGCATTCCTACCCAGGTGGGAACTCTTTGGAGATGGAGCTCTCTGAGCACATGCCAAAGGGCCTTTGGGCTGGGTCCAGCCAGTCTCTCCCCACCTCCCAGACCTATTCTCCCAGCACCACCTCCAGCGAGCCACCTCTTCTATGCCGCCCACGGCCCAACACCAGCTGCCCAGTGCCAATCAAAGTATGCCCACGCTCGCCACCTTGTGAGACACGTACCAGGACTTCCAGCTCCTGCTCCTCATACTCCTATGCAGAGGACGGCAGTGGAGGCTCACCCTGCAGCCTGCCGCAGTTTGAGTTCTCCTCCTCACCGGGCTCCAACGTGGCGCGCTGCCTCAATGTGGACCAGCAGGAGCAGAGTGTGGGAGGGGATGCCCTTTTTAACCAAGTGCAGCCCAAGATCAAATGCGAGCAGTCCTACGGCACCAACTCGAGCGACGAGTCAGGGTCCTTCTCAGAGGGAGACAGCGAGTCCTGCCACGTACAGGAGCGGGGTCCAGAGGTGAGTGTAAAACATGTAACACATGATGCATCACACTCAGCCCCACCATGGCTAATTATATTGCCGTGCCCTGCTCTCCAGGTCTGCATTAGCAGTCATTAAATCATGGTGTAATTGAAGTAGGAGTGTTCGGTACGAGATTTACAGCACCACCAAAGGGCACAGATGTGCTTTGATATTATTAATCTGCTCTATGCTCTGCTGGAGATGCGTGTAATGAGTGTGACTATGTGAGCCTGAGTGCACTTGCACGGTCTAAATGCACAAGGATGCAGAGCTGTTTGTAAGACTGTGATTGGCTGAGCAGAGCATTTGTGAAAAGCGCCGCGGGCGATTGAGGGGTCAGGATTCTCCCAGCGTAGACGTGAAGTGATTCTCTCTGGAAATGTTTTTCCCCTCCACTAGTGCCAACTAGCCTAACTAGCTAATTTTATCCCATCAGAAACACTGACATCTATAATCCGCCTCCATAAATCTGCATATGCTAATTCTCCGTGTAGCCCAGCCAATTACTGACATTTCTGATCTCGCGACAATGAGCTGCGATACCCAGCTGCAGCGAAGGTGCGCAGCGCGTGGTGAAAGGATTACAACCGGCACATCACACGGGAGTGGGCGAGACGTCGTGCGCGGTCCCGTGACAGGACTGTAGTGCGGTTTGACAGTGCTGACAGTGACGGATGAATAGCCAATCCTCTAATCGTCCTCCCCTAATCCCCCTGGGCAGACGTCCTCAGAGCTGCAGACGAGACGACTGTTGTTGTTTACCAGGTGAAGATCAGTGAGGGACTCCAGTTCACCGATGCAGCGCAGGTGTAATAACGCGAAATGAGCAGATTACCCACCTGAAGGAAAGACAACACAGTGAACACCTGTGTGTCCTCATGGAGCTGCTGTTTGCTTTGATGATCACATGACCTCACTCTGCATCTGCGTGGAGCTTTCAAGTTTGTTTTCTTCCCTGATCTGGATTTTTTGATCTGGATTTTTTTTTTTTTTAACTTTTAGCATCACGTTACCACCCGGCCATCTTGGCTCTTGTGATGTCTCCCTGCATAGACAGGAATACTTCTGATGATCTTGTCGAGTTCTCTTTAAAGTGCACATAGGAGGAAAGGAGGTAGCGAGAGAGAGAGAGAGAGAGAAACTGGTGGGTTGCCATGGTGATCAGACCCACAGAGCATGGTGGTGTGTTGCAGGGGTGGGGAGCTCTATGACAGGACTGTGCCTCTCCGTGGAAATAATTCAGTTCCTCTGCGCAGAGTTGCCAGATAAAGAGGCTCAGCAGTAATGTGTAATTATTACCTTCCTAGCGTGACCCATCGCCATCAGATTTACGGGGCTCTGAAGGGCACGGCGAATGTGCGGCCGTAAATTACGCGGGATTGATTTACAGCTCAGCTCAGAGATGACTGCAAGACATATCAGTTCCCTTTGTGACGGCTAGACTGTGTTTATATACTGTGCGTGTGTGTCAGCCATTGTCGGCCGGCTGTTACTCCGCACTGTATTGACTCACGCGGGGTTATCTGCCAGCTCTTGACTGACTGATCGCAAGCCGTTAATAACGTTCTCCATGAATGAACCTCCCCCAGACCCGCCTGCTGCCTGCACTTTATTGCACCAGTGTTACAGTGGAGGTCACAGAGGGGCACTTAGAACAGGAGGCACCGTGTTTGGGTTCTTCTCGGTGGCCTTCATTATGTGGGGAAGAAATGCTACCTCATGCTTCCTGGGGCACTCGGTTTTTTCCCCCTACCACCCTTCTCAGTAATTCGGGCGTGCAAACAAACACAAACACATGGCGAGGGCTGAACAAACAGCAGAGGGGAGGAGAGCCGCCTCAGTAGAAAATAGCTGCGGCCCAGGACTGCCGACTAGACACAATGAATACACACGAGGAAGGAAGTTATTAAAGTGCAGGCTGGGCCGACCAGTGTGTTGTCATTTAAGGTAGCCAGAGTCACTTGAGGTCTCTGGGCAGATCCAGCTCTGTGGTTTACAGGCTGTTTCAGGCTGAGCTACATCTGTAGCTCACATGGCCTCTGAAAGCTAATAACTCAGCCACGGCCGAGGTGTCGAGCGCTCGTCCTCCAACCAGAAGGTCAGCCGATCCCCAGCCTGTACCCCCGACTGCCCCTCATCCAGCTCTACTGTGGCTTTTCAACCCCATTTAGTGGCATGTTTAGATTGTAGCCTGCTTCTATGACAGCCTCAATCCTTTGTTACAGCAGTGGTTGGACAGAACCACAGGACAGGTCTGAGAACAGGCCAGTCCACCATCGTCTGGACGTATAGAGACGCTCGATCCACGCAGAAGCATTTGTTCCTCAGTCTGTCTCCCTCTCTCTTTGTGTCTCTCGGAGTTGCAGTGTAGGCGGTGAGCTCATTCCAGTTTATCGGTGTCTGGCCACCGAGGTGCAAATATCGATCTGGCAGCGAGTGGGAGGAATAATGAAGCGCTCCTGATACATCAGCATGCTGTGTGTGCTGCTGTTGTTCACTTGTTTTATACAATTTAAACACTTATAATTACATAAAAACCATGAAGTAGAGTTCAGGAGTGAATGACGGAGATGTGAAGATATTAAGTCCACTAAATTGTATGAAGTAATTACAAACACGTCTCTGTACTGACTGGTGAGATGTGTGTTCCCTTCTTAAATCTATATTTAACGTGTGTAAAAAAGTAGGTATTCTCACACAGGGAGCCTTATTTTGTCGCCTACAGAGGGAGACTTGTTCAAACTCTGCAACAGAACTTCTGTTTACCCAAGTGTTTTACTTTGAATTCTATATTTGTCGGCCTTGATGCATATACACAGAGAATGTAGTGACAGTGTAATGAGAGCCCCTGAATCGACCCTGAAGTATTCGCATCACTCTGGAGCAACGTGATAAAAATAGAGATCATAAAGAGGGCGCTTTGATTTGTTGAGTCTGCAGAGAAGAGGATCAGACTGGACTAGAGATCCCCGGGATTCTACGAGGGCCCGCAGGGGCCAGCCGGGGCGCAGGGCCACCTTTACGTCCCGTGGCCGTCGTCCTGGCAGCACTGAGACCTTTAGCATCCAGCTAACTTATAGTGGTAATCTGCAAGATTCTTGTCGTGTTGGTTTTGGCCGCGTCGCTGCAGCTTGGCAGCGTCCGCCATGGTGTTGTTGCACTCGGATTCGGAGAAATAGACTTGGCAATCAAGCGCTGTGTCCAAGGCTGAAAATTTTGTGTTGGTGTTGGGGATTTTCTGATTATGAAGTTTGACAGTTTTTTTCGTGGTTAACTATGAATTTCTTCAAGTGTTTATTCCAAATATTGCAGTTGCCGCTGCCAGTACAATAACAAAGGAGCAGGAGACGTTTCCATAGAAATATGAACATGAATTGAAATGCTTAAATATAACGTAACAATATTTATTAGATTAAGAGGGGAAATATATATATATATTAATAATTATTATATATTTAAATAAATAATTACTATGAATATAGATTTATAAGATGATAAGGTAGACAAAAGTTGATGTCATCATGCAGTTATAGAATAACAATAGTAATTTATCATTTGACAATGTTTCAGATCGTGTGTCATGAAGACCCACGTGCACGTGGAGCGCTGCTTTATAATCCCATTCATTAGCCTGAGAGATGGAGCGAGGTTAATTACAGGGATCCAAGACACGATCTCATTTGGTTTTGGACTCGATGAGGGACAAGTGTTCCACAGACCTGGAGCAGAGGTGTCGGGCAGCAATCACTTTAGAAAATTGCTTCAGCTCTGAACGCAAAGCCAGCGTATCAGAGAACGTAGTGGAGTGCTGCCGGCCCCGGGGCTGTGGCGCGAAGCGGCGGCGAATGAAGTGAGCGCTAATGTCTTCAGAGCAGGTCAAGAGACTGCAGAGTGCACAGGGTGACCCCAGCCAGCGAGCCGTCCCCACCCTGCTATTACAGCTCACCTCGGGTCACCTGACGCAGGCCTGCAGCGGCCCGGCTCGCAAAGCCACGAACTGTTGGCAAGAATTTGACTAGAAAGGGCTCCCGGCTAGTCCGCTAACACATTATTCACAGATCATGTCATCTGTGCACTTAGTGGTTTTAGAAAGGGTTTCAGTTGCAGTTAGAAAATCACTTAAAGACACGATGCACACACAGTTTCTTTCAGTTTGTGCCCACATTTTCATTCTCATGTATACTTTGATTCCAACAGAGGTTTTCTACGTAGCCTCCACACTCTTCCAGTGGCCCTCCTGCTTTGAAGAAGCCCAAAGCTTCAGTCAGACATTCGGCTGAATTCCAGGGGATTTCTCCAAATGATATAATGAGGCAGAACCAAGTGTCTCAGACACAGACAATATTGAATTGAAGTGAAAGTCCTTGATTAGTTCCACAATGGGGACATTTCCAGGAACTACAGCAGCAACAGAAATACAAAAACCACCAAAAACATGACGAGAGGATGAGTGGAGTGAGTTGCTCTTCACATATTAACGTTTGTTTCAGCATCGTAAGCCTGCGCTTGTAATGTCACTGAATTCAGGGAGTTTATCGCATGCGTAACAGATCTTTAAAAAGCCATCAAGTCCTGAAGACGCTCGAGGCTTGTGTGTTTGCTTCGGGTCATTGTTGCACAGAAATCCAAGCCTTCACTCTCTCGCCTCACACCTCCCCGCCCGGCTTTCTTCACAAACCGCCGAGTGTTTGGCTGCGTTCTCCCGCCCCGGCGCTCTGACCGCTCCTTCCTTCCCCGCTGCCGTGATGCTGCACCACCAGGCTTCACCATGGGCAGCGTTTCCACTGGACTCACCCCACAAACAGAGAAACTGTTGTGTCATCAACCCAGAGAACATTTTCCCTCAGCCGCGCCGTCTTTTTAGATGGCATTTGGCATCATGTAAGATTTATTTAAAGTGGCTTCTGTCTGGCCACATGACTCCAGGCCTGACTGATGGAGTGCTGCTGAGCTGGTCGTCCCTCTGGCAGCGGCCGATGATGACGAGAGCGATCACTGGGTTCTTGGTCAACTCACCAGCCCGACCAACGCCCTTCTCCTTCTAGAGGGATCCGAACCTCCATGTCCCAAACCCCGACGTTGCTATTTCTATTTCAGGTTTTTAAATTTTAATACACTTCTCTTTGCCATTGAGTGGACAGAATGGAATCGGAACCCTCAGTAAACGTTACCTCTCTGCCTGAATCCTCCCTTTGTCCCACATAGTGTCGTATTTCGAGACAGAATTTGATTCTCCAACATCCATTATCAGGACTGAGGCCCGGCCCAGCGCCGGTCCTGATAATAGATGAGCCCTACATTTCACTCCTGTACCCCACCTGCGGGATAATGACCCAGAGAAATGGAGTGACTGAGGGGAGGAGGAGGAGGAGGGATGGAGAGAATCGAGGAATAAATGCAAATCCAGAAGGCTGGGTGTGAATTTACGACCGCGGTGGAAGTGCACTCAGTCACTGCAGCTTCGCCACTGATCTGGTTCTCATAGTGGTCGGCTAAATTTAGCCATCCCCCGTGTGCAAGTGACTGGGCCCCCCCATGGGGGCGGGGGGGGGGGGGGGGGGGGGGGGGGGGGGGGGGGGGGGGGGGGGGGCAGCACAAGGTTGCAGCGTGTCCTTCCCCCTTGACTGGTTTGGACAAAGATCCTCGTAGGGAAGCATCTCATCACAGAGATAGTCACAGCCCTCACATCACCTCGCTTTGAGGCCGGCGTCGTCGTGGCCCTGCCAGAGGAGAGAGAGCGCCACCGTGGCCTTGAAAGCTCGGGTCATTATTTATTCATGCGTCTGCATGCAGATGTTGAGCCGAGCTCAGAGGGGCTGCGATTCTAACGAGGAAACTCGAGCCATTTTCTCTTTCTCGGACAGATTGACGTCTGTTTCAGTTGTGTCATGAGTCGGCACCTGGCTGTTTCCACCAGGTGACACCAGGAGCATTGCTATGCTGCCTCTGCCTGCAGTCATCTGAGCATTTAAGGGTCTCTGGGGAGCATGTGGCCCCCGCTTCAGCAGCCAGGTACACCCCCCCCACACCCTCTCCTCCGCCTTTGTTTGGCTTTGTTCTTCCTGAGCTCCACGGAGGCAGCCACAGGGAGGGAAAGGCAGAGGAGAGCGAGGGAGCTGCAGCTCCTCTCATCTCTGCCAAGCTCTCCGGCTGTTCCTCTGGCTCTTTGTTATGCCTCCGCTGCTTCCCTCACCGCCTGGAGCCACAGCTCCCTGGTGCACGCAGATACCGCTGGGGTGGATCTGCCTGTGATGTGCTTATCATAAGGTTTGCCATCACCTCGGGGAGAGGGAGGCTGACTTGTTGTTGCTCTCCAAACTGAGAAAAAGAAAAAAAAGCATCCAACCTCACATTAGAATAGAATAGAATAGAAGGTTTTTATTCCTCCCCCATGGGGGAAACACACATTTACAGCAGCTCAGTGAAAGAAGAATCCGTTTAAGTACGATTTTTTTAATTAAAAAAGTAAGAATAAAAAGGTGTATCTGGCTTTGTGCTCAGCCTAATCACTGCTGTAGTTATTGCTCTAATTCTTTTGTTCTGCAACCAGTGTGGACTGATGTACCCCCCCACCCCTATCACCTGACACTGATTTGGCTCAGGGTGACAGGTCACCCCCCCCCATCCTGGCAGACTTGTGGGTCAGATGGAGAGGTGCTGTTCCAGGACAGATGGAGTGGGACTCGTTTCTTGGATCACCTTTTCCCTTCAGCTGGAGAATGTGCAGCATTCTCTGATGCTCTGCTGAGTGGCGCTGTGGCGCTTCCACCTTGTGGTCACATTTAGTCACTGACTCACGTGAAGGTAGCGTTCTCTAAGATAGAAATACCTGTCATGCTGCCAGTGCAATTTTTGCACATTCCAGATTCAAATCTTGATTAAAAATAAAATCGATAGAACAGATTTTGCTGCCTCCCCACTGATTCCAGATGGCCTCTGTAGATTTGGCTTATCTCGCTGGATTAGGTCATTTCCCAGGTATGTGTAACATCTCCCTCCCTCTCACGGTGGCTCTGCTGCACCTGATATGACGTGAATGATCAGCCAGAGTCTCTGAAGACTGATGTACAGGGTCATGCAAATATTCAATGGAATCAATAGCTGGGACATTAAACATTAAGACCTGAACGTGTGTAGAAGTGTTGTTCGTTCCTAATTGAATTAATCAGTGAATCACCCATTTTTAATGAAGATGAGTCTGAATTAGTGATTAAGATCTGTCAAAGGTACAATGGTTGAAGTATCTGTGGTGTTGTCCTCCTTCCAGGTGAAGCTCCCTTTCCCCGTAGATCAAATCACGAATCTTCCACGGAATGACTTCCAAATGTTGGTGAAAATGCACAAACTGACCTCGGAGCAGCTCGAGTTCATCCACGACGTGCGGCGGCGGAGTAAGAACCGCATCGCCGCACAGCGTTGCCGCAAGAGGAAGCTCGACTGCATCATGAACCTGGAGTGTGAGATCAGGAAGCTGGTAAGTGGACTGGTCCAGCACCAGCACACGCACTGGTCGAACAGCCGCCTGATAAATGCCCCAGATATGAATTACAACAATAAAATGATGATGACTGACAGCTATGATGTAAATGGAGGATCATTTCCTGACAAACCTCATCATCTGAAAGATTCTTGATAAAAAAAAAGATTAAAAAAAAGATTTTCCAGGAAATGAAGGGGACGTTAGGAAAACGGACTGTGGGGACCTCTAGTGGTAGAACATCTGAACTGCAACAACATCAGACAACACCCTCCTCAGCCTCTGGCCTGGAAATAACCCCTCATTCATGTTTTCACAACACTCTACCCACACGACTTTAATGTTCGAATTTCATTTGTATAATGACTCAAAATCTTTTTAAATTTCCATATCGTGATTTTGATATTTATAGACATCATGTTTACAGACATCATCCAGAGGTAATCTGATCAGTTTTAACCCTGAGCCTCACACTGTGTGTGTGTGTGTGTGTGTGTGTGTATGCGTGCAGGTGTGTGAGAAGGAGAAGTTGCTGACAGAGAGGAACCAGCTGAAGGCGTGTATGGGCGAGCTGTGGGAGAACTTCTCCTGCCTGTCCCAGGAGGTGTGCCGGGACGTCCAGCTGAGCCCGGAGCAGGTCCAGTCTCTCCACCACTACTGCCCCGTGCTGCGGCCCGCCAACTCCACCGCCGGCAACAATGGCGGCCGTGAGCCCGAGCCCCCCTGTAGCCCCGCCCACGGCACCAACGCCGCCCCCCTCACCACCAGCATCGACCTCACCGCCCACTCAGGCTCGGCCACGCCGGAACCGAGCCTCCACGGGTCGCCCGGCCCCTTGGAGAGCGAGGCCGACGTGGCCGTCAGGAACGGGGCTGTGAAAGATATGGACGGCCAAGACGCCAGCTTGTACACAAAGTCGGAGCTGTCCACGGAAAAAACCAACCAGACGGTGACAGTTGATTTTTGCCAGGAAATGACTGACAAATGTACAACTGACGAGCAGCCCAGGAAGGACGTGACTAAGTAGTGTTGTTGTTGTCCTTTTTTTTTTTTTATTATTCTTATTTAATTTTAATCTTCAGACAAACCCTCTGTCAGGGTTGTTGAGATGTCGGCCTCTCCCAGTGTTCACTGAAAAACAAGCTTTGTATGTATTTATGTCTTTTTGTGCTGTTTTTGTTTTTCTGTTTGTTTTGAACGGTTGACACTAAAGTTGTCTTAACAGCAGCAATACTGTTCTCCAGGTATTTCCTCGTATCACGACAGAGTGGGAACTTCTCACCAAACCCTTACAATGGTGCTACATTCGGCCCAGCAGCAACCTCCACAGCGGAGACTCTGCTCGTCACAGTTCAACCTCGTCGGACCTAAACAGCAGCTCTTTGTTCCAACAGCATCCCTGCTTCTGCCTTCCTCCTTTCCGCCTCCTCTGCTTCTTTCCCACTCTGTTTTTTTTTTGTTAACAATCTTCTCTACCTCTCTCTGTCTCTCTCTCTCTCTCTCTCTCTCTCTCTCTGCGGTCTCTTCTCTCACTATATCCTCGTGGCCCTTTTCGTCACAGCAATTCAAACTCAGGAATAATTAAAAAAAAAAATCCTCTGAATGTTCAACCGAATTCATGAAAAATGAGAAATACAGTTTCTGTACACGAGGAAGTTAACGATGCAGTTAGACTGTAAAATGTTCATATGCAAAAAAAAAGAAAAAAAAAACAGAAAGGAAAAAAAAAAAAAAAAAAAAAGGTCTTCAAGCGTCTCACATTTGTATTCCTGTGCAGGAGAACTTTGTACAGGCTGCAGCCGAAAACATTCCTCCTTTGCCTTCCTCAGCACTGAATTGAAAGGAAAAAAACGTTTTTTGCAGGTGGTTAAATGACTATTTTTTATTTCCCACTCATCAGCAATACCATTGTATTTGGGTGTTGTAACAGTGACTGACTTTTTCAAGTGCTTGTTTGGCAGAATTGTACATAGTCTGGAGCATGATGACTGTAACAGTGGTTTTGTACAGGTAGAGGCGTAGTTGTTTCTTTTTCACCGGGGTTATATCAAGCACCTTTTTGCTAAGGGAAAAATCTTTGCTTTGCTGTTTCCTGTCCTGCCTAATGAATATTCCCCGTCATGGCGGGTGTTCTTATACTCAGGAAATCAGCTCGATACACACGTGGACACACACACACACACACACGGCAGCACATACAGACACACGCGTCAACACACGTGTAAAGTTGTTTAGCCCCATGCATGTATAAAAAGTTAGACCTTGACGATGTTCCTCTCCACCTTTGACTCCTCTTTAAATGTGAAAACTTGCCTTGTGTTTTTTTTTTTTTTGAGGGGGGGGTAGGTCTTATTTCTTATCAGTATTTAAAGATGCTATTCGTGTACACTCGCGCAGACATGCTTTGGGTTTCTTCAGTGCCGCCGATGTTTTATTTTATTTTATTTTTTTCAAATTCAAACTGATCCTGAATAATAGAAATACCTCTCGACAAAAAAAGGTTTGAAGAAACCAGTGAATTGGACTTTATTCAGGCCCTTTGTTTAGCACTTCAATGAGGATCACTGTCTTTGAGACTGGAGCACTTAAACTGGCACTTCAGTAGGAGACGACACGTTGATAGGATTAGAGGACTCTACGCTCAAAGCAAAGCTCTATGAAGAAGATGTACCTGAACCCTAAAGTGTTCTAGTAGAAGAGTGTTCACACCTCGTATCTGTATTTCTTTAGGACTTGAATAAGCTAATTCAGAAATTCATTGGACGTGTATGTGTCGTCAGATCGGCTCAGCCTCAATCACATAAGATAGAAACGCGTTTGCCCCGACTGTGCTTTTGTTTGGACATCTGCTTTGTGATGTGCGTGCATGCTGTTTGCCTCGTTAGTTTGTCCGGCTTCTGTTTCTCCTCTGTGGAGCAGTCTGCTTTTAAAATGATTTTTTTTAATTAATTAAATCTCTATATAAATCTATCTATAGATATACATATATATATATATTTCTATGTATGAACAAGCTGAATTATCACAACTCTTGTGCAAAGGTGGAGTTCAATTGGAATGTGTGTTCTTTAAAGCCCCAACCCAGAATGTCTCGTGATGAGGAGGAGCACCGACTCTTCCTCGGCTGAAGAAACTAGAACAGCTCATTTGAAATCACAAATATGTGATGATCACATGACAATGTGTTGTGAGAATTAGGCACCGATTTAAATAGATTTGGGACTGGGGCTTTAAAGTTCAAACAAAATACTTAAAAATGTACCCCTGCTTTTTACTGATGTTAATGTTTTGACTTTAAAATTGTAGTTTAGAAAATGATCCGACATGACTCTAAGTGTTTTTTATGAGCCTGTCTTTAATCTGTTTTAAGACTGGTCTCTATTTTGTAGAGTACATTGACCCGCAAGCGCACAAACACATGCACACATGCAGTACACACACACACACACACACACAGTACATGCGTGGTGGCACAGCCTGGGTGCGGAGCAGTAGTAAATATTTGTCGACTGGTGTGTTTTCTCCTGTCCTCAGCTCTTCTTATTGTTTTTGTTTTTTTTCTGGTTAAGCTTTGTTTCATTCTTGTCCTCTGAAGCAGAACAGTATTTACCCATGTGGAGGCTGCACCAGGTTAAAGCCAGGACATCCTCACAGACGCTTCTTCTCTGCAAACATTTTCTACGTGTGTGTGTTTTTTGTTGTTTGTTTTCATTTTGCTCAATGTTAAACTGAAGAACCCTGGTGTTGCACAGACTCTCTGACCTTCTGTTTTTCTGTCTGGAGGAAATTTGCGTTGTAGCCATTGTGACTAAGTGAAGAAGCCTTGCTCCCCTGACAGAGCTTCTCCGTGTTGCTAATTCAACCTCACAAACAAACACCTCTGAATCACACTCTCTCCGGGCAGAAAAGCCTTTTAGCGTGGTGAAGTTAGAAATCCTCCATCCACCCTCAGCCTCAGCGGTGGGGTGCGTTAATGTCATTTGGAAGAACTTGTCTTTGCTTCTTCCACTCAACCAATGAAACATGAGAGGGATTTTTTTTGGTGTATGGTGCTAATGTCACTGGAAAGACTACATTGACAAACAGAGAGTCCTTGCCTCGTCGCACAGCTCTGTGTTCCCTCACCGCTCCATTTATTGTGTTGGCGACCTCTCAAATGAAAACGCGTCAAAGTACATGAAGTGGCAATATGTGTTTTTTGTCTATTGGGTGAAACAGCTACTAAAGTTGCTCAGGGAGCCGAGCATTTCAATCTGCTCAGTCAACTTTTTGCTTTTTCCCTCAGAAATAATCCGATATGGTGATGGGATTTAAAGCTGCATCATTGCAGGCTTTGGCCACTTGGGGGCAGCAGAACAAGCTGAAAACATTGTCTATCACCGCGTTGATTTGGCTCTTTGTCACGTCCTTGTACTTTTGATGAATGTCAGCCCCCCCCTCTTAGCTCTGTGTTGGTCTCCTCCGTGGTTCTTATGGCGCTGCGATGTTCATCAGCAGGTAGCTAGCTTTCTCACATTTCATTGATTATGTACAAATATCGACTGGTGCAACGTTAAAATGAAGTTACAGGAATAACAACAACACTTCAAACGAATGAATGAATCTGAGATACGAGGAATCCTTCAGGTTACTTTGTGCAGGCCAGACACTTTGTGTTCACAGCTCTCACCGCGGACTGGTCCAAGTGAACAAATTGTCTGTTGCTGAAACTCTGTAATTGAAAGCTCTCACTTTTTTTTTTTTTTTTTTGCTGTTTATTTGTCTGTTATGGTTCAACTTTAGTTTTTTGTTTTGTTTTCGTTGCTGCTTCTCTGAAACAAACACTGGCTTTTCAACTCCAAAGGTTGTTCTACAAAAGAATATGAACAAAATTCATGCCTTTCTCACAGACTGCTTCACAACAAGAATCTGGTACCCTGGTCGAGCGCGCAGGCAGGCTGAGCTCATCGAAGATAAGACATGGAAGTGGAATATGTTTACAAATAGGTGTCATGTCGTGTATGATCAATTCTTGCCATGTAAAAATCACTTGGTTCAATTCGAATGGTTCTCCGTGTTGTGTAAAGAGACGCAGATGGAGATCTCGTCCTTGATCCAACTGTCGGGATGGGTTAGCGTTACATGAATACAAGTGCACCTCCAATATTTGCCTTAGAACGTGCAGAGGCCATAGTTCACATTCGAGTGAAGTGAGTGTATGCAGGGGCCTGGACCCCCCATCCCTGAGTCACCAGTGCGGACTTTCTCACACTTATCTACCTGTGAAATCCTTCATACCTCTCATAACTGGTCAATGACTGTATCAGCAAACTGCATCAGGTGTTTTTTCTACATGCTTTTTACACAGATTATATGGATTATTGTACTAGTCAATTTTGGTGCATCATTTTTAATGTAATAGCTCTTAAGCTTGTAGTTCAAGTTGTTGTTTTTACTTTCATTTTTTTCTAGATGATTGTTTTGTGTTAATATTGTCAATTCGAAAGTAGCTGTTATTTGCTTATTCTCTACTAAGAGTTCTTACCTTTATAATTTTGAAATGCTACATGACCCTAATGAATTTAAATGACTTAATAACCATTGTAAATACTGTATTGTGCAAACCCAGTTTTCATTAATTTCAATTGCTAGTGTTATCTAAACGACCTTTTTGTCTAGACACCATTTCTCTTTATGAAATAAAGAAACATGCATATCACAGTTTATGTTTGGCAATTTTTTACAATACATTAATTCCACCAGATTTTGACTTCCTGTTGAAATTAGTGCATTAGTGTTATTGCATTTACCTAGTTCCCTCCAGAATAAAACAAAACACAAGTCAGACAAAACAGTTCAGTCCAGCTGAAGAGGGAAAAGAATTTAATAGAAAAAAAAAAACAGGACACCAGAAATATTTGTATTAAACAGCTCAAATTGGTCAGATATAAACTAGATTAAAACGACTCTCAGTCAAAACAAATTTTCAATTTGAAGGACTCTTTTTTTGGTCTGCAGCTCGTTCAGCATGATAAACACCAGTTTGGAGAACTCTGTAATTACAATCTTCTGTCAAGATGATTGGCCTCATTTGATGAGCTGTCACATGTGCTTTGAGCCAAATGTAAATGGATTCCATGTTGGAGTGCTGCTCTCCTCAAGCAGCCTGCAGACCGGCAGCATGGAGACGCTGGAGATGTGGAACTACTTATGTGGCAATTTTACAATGTGAAATTTATGATACTCTGTGGAAATGCTGCAGCTGAGAAACGGGATATTTGCTTCGGAATCTGGATCCTCAATCCGCTTCTTTAACTGCTCCTCTGGCTTGGACCCGAGACGGTCATTTGCACTTCACTTTTTCATGATCGAAGACAGCTCCAGGATCATGCTCTGAAACAAAGAAAGAAAGTTGAGGGTTTTATTTTTTTCATTATGTGTCATCATTCATCCCGTGTTTCCTGTTTTATTTTGGTAACCTTCTCATGTCAGATTCCACATCCTGTCCAGCGTCCGCCCTGTGTGATTGACGCTCATGTGCTGCACCTGTCCTTGATTGTCCCACCTGTCCGTCATTGTCCTCCCGCCCCTCACAACCCTTCTCAGCTGATCCCTAAACGCAGGGTAAGGTAAGATTTATCTCCTTTATCGTAGGAAACCTCGGAACCATCCGTGACGACAGGAAATTACCTTTAATGTGATCCAACCTCATTCCAGTGACAGAATCCAGACCTGAAGTGTCAGAGCTTAAAGTTCTGTGGAGTGGCAACATCTTCCCTCAGGATGTGTTATTCAGAGAACCACAGTGTGTCTTTCACTCTGACCCTCGGGAGGATTTTTACAGTTTAATGAAGGAAACGCTGTGTTGTCAGTGAAGACTGAAAGAAGCTGACGGCTGATGTAAACATAAATATGTTCTAGTTAGATTTAAACCAGGCATCTTGTATCTCCCATAGCAGCTTTTTATCTGGAGTAGAGGACCAGTGTGTAGGATTTACTGTGTAATATATAGCGTTACTGTCACACCTATTTTACCGTCATTGGTACGTCCCAGCCGGTGACAGCTGTGTCTCCCACTCTGTGTATGTGACGCTTCAAGGCACACGCCTACTCAGAGGTTCACCAGGTGCAGAGGAGCGGGCTGGTTGACCAATCAGAGAGCAATCAGCTTTTTAGGAACCCAGACTCTGACACAGTGCCGCATGAGCTTGTTCATGCCAACGTGACAACGTGGTTTACAAATCAAGAGCAGGACTGACCGATGTCACGCGCTCACTCATTCTCTGCCCGCTGATTGGAAGCCTTCGAGCCCCGTGCAGGTCAATACTTGAGTCCAGCAGATAGTTTGATTTACAGCAACACTAATTTCAACAAGACATAAATAAAACCTGAAGGCTGAATGATAACTGCATGTTCTCACCATGGACATCCTCCTCCCACTGGCCGGAGGAGGCGGGGTCACCGTCGGGCTCTCTCCCTGGTTCAGGTGCTGGGCCTCGAGGTCCGCGTCGCTCTGAGAGTCGACGCTGTCCGACGGAGTGGCCAGCTTCCCCTCGGACATTCCTCTGGACATGAAGCTGCACTTCCTGGCTGTGGGGTAGTGGTCGCTCTCCGGGGAGTCGCTGGTGTCGCTGAGCTCCTTGCAGACGCTCACCCTGCTCTGCTTCCTCTGCGCGTTCTTCAGGGCCGCCGGGATCTCCACGTGGCCCGCCGTCAGCGTGGGCCGGGGCCCCGCGTAGCCGCGGCGTCCGTTTGACTCCTCGCTGCTGCACGACGGCTTCCTGCTCTCGAGGGTGAAGCGCCGCTCCACGGCGCCCAGCTGCTGCAGGCCCTGGATGTCGGCCTGGCTCGGCTGGTACGTGTGCGCAGGCGGCGGATGGAAGTGCTCCTGATCCCGAGGAGCCGAGGCCGCCGGGAGCAAATTCAAAGGCAGCGTCTCCCCGACGGCGTCAGGCAGACCAGGGCAGGATAACTGCGTGAGCTGCATCAGCCTCTGTGGCGAGGAGTTGGCGAGCACGCACACCTGCTGCACCATGGAGTTCTTCTTTGACCTGCACACGCTTTCATCGTCTCCGTATTTGTATCCGTACAAGCTCTGCTTGATCTTCTTCACCCCCAGATGGAAAATCTCCAGGAGGTTGAGGAAGAGAGAAACTCCAGCGATAACCAGCATGAAGACCATGAAGATGTTCTTCTCTGTTGGCCGGGACACGAAACAGTCGACGCTGTTGGGGCAAGGCAACCTCTCGCACTTGTACAGAGGGGAAAGGCCGATGCCGTACAGAGCACACTGGCCTATAATGAAACCCACCTCCACCACAGACCTGGTCAAGATATGGAAAACATATGTGCGCAGTAAGGAGCCTCTGAGAGGAGCTTTCCTTACTTTCTTCTGTTCGTCTAGTTTCCTGAGCTCCCGCTCGATCCTCTTGTGGTCCTCCTGGACGGGGTCGGTCCCCTCCAGCTCGGCTTTCAGGAGAGCTTTTTTCCTGTGCCTCTCTTTCTCCAGGGTCCTCAGGCGGTATAAGGCGTGGCCCATGTAGACCAGGGACGGAGAGGACACGAAGATGATCTGGAGGACCCAGTAGCGGATGAGGGAGATGGGGAAGGCCTGGTCGTAGCAGACGTTCTTGCAGCCCGGCTGCTCTGTGTTGCAGACGAACTCACTCTGCTCGTCGTCCCACACATCCTCGGCTGCAACGCCCAGCACGAGCATCCGGAAAATGAAGAGGATGGTGAGCCATACCTTCCCGACAATGGTGGAATGGATGTGGACCTCTTCTAAAATGCTCCCTAATAAGTTCCAGTCCCCCATCTTCTGTCACATTATTCTTTGCTGTCGTCGAGTACAGACCATCGTGAGTAGCTTATCGGCCATTCATCGAATGAAACAGTTAAAAAAACAAGGTTTACTTACATTCGGTCTTGGGTTCTTATCTCTGCTGCTTCCGTACGAAGCCGCTGCACAAGAGCAGATTCATTTGTGGGACGTCTGGGCTCCGCTGTCGTCCCTTGAAGACAGACGAGGCCTCTCTGCGCCGGGCAGCTGACACTGTTTCAGCGCAGTGGCAAACTGGGACTCCGGTTTGAAGCCATTGATCCACCACATGACCCTATAATGCCCCGAGGTTAGCTTCACCCTGCTACTTTGAACAGGACACAGCACAAATAGCACAAACTGAAACATCAATACGCTGCCATGGACAATGTTTTCAACTTTATCGCTTAGAAATGAGTCCCAGCACACAAACAGGATGTTGTGGAGGAGCAGGAGCGAGTGAAGGTTCCACTTCCTTTTTGATCAGGATGAGATTTAGGGATGGGTCAGGTGAACCCTGAACCCCTTGATGCTACAGGCCTGGATTACAGGGGGAACTCCCATCATGCACCAGGCACCTCTCGCTCTTTCTGGCCCCATTTATTTTATAACCTCTCTCTCTCTCTCTCCCTGAGTTTTAGGTTTGTGTCTTCGTAACGTTTGCTGTGATTCCAGTGAGCTGCGGCTCCTATAGGGGGAGGCTGCTGCAGCACATCGATCTCTGCGGGTTATCATATCCATACAATGGATTTCTGTCAGGATGGCGTCCCCAGTGCAGGTCACGCCGTGATCGTTGTTGATTTTCATATTTAAATGTCCAGCGTGTGTCCTCAGCTCGATGTCATCATCAGTTTCTGAGAGTCGATATACAAACTGGACAATTCATACTTTCAGGGAAATGTTGTCGCGCTGCTGATGTGATCGCTTTTCCACTTCCTGATTTTAATTTGTGGTTGTCTCTTCAAACAAAGTTCATAAATAGGTCAAATTGAACTCAAGTAGAGAAAACCAAGGAGGGAACCAAGGGAGGACTGACATTGGCTGAGAGAGGCCACTCACCTGTGTCCAATTAGTGTCCAGAGATCCTGATTGGTCGAAGGCAGCAGCTGATCAGGATATCTAGCAGCAGGCTAGCTCACGCTAACTCATTCAGACGAGGCAGGCGAAGCAGAGAGGAGGAGGTGTCCTCAACGGGGAGCTGTATGTCCTTCAGGACAGGAGTTGGACGTTCAAGGTAAAGACTGTGCTGAAGGTCTGAGTGAGGTCCAAACAACAGATTCACGGTGAGTCCGTTCTAATGCAGCATAAAGACACGACTGCCCGTCCAACTTCTGACACTTGGATTTAACTTTGGTCCAGGAGCGGATTCTGTTTCTGACTTCATTAGATTTGGGAGCCTCTGATTAGATGGGGAGACAGATGCAACCAAAGATGTGTTCAGCGTGGGGGCTTCCCCAATAGAAAGGTGGCAATGAATTGGATTAATATGATGGATTCCTCATTGGGTGGCTGAGGGGTGGAGCAGTCCTCCACCAAACACCAGGTTGGAGGTTGAGCCCAGTCGATGCCAAAGTGTCCTTGGGCAAAATCTTGCACCTTAGAAAAAAGAAGCTTGATGCACTGTGTGAATGAGTGAATGGCAAAATAGTGTTGAACCACTTTGAGCGAAAGACTAGAAAAGCTATAGAAACACATGTATTCATTACTACAGCTGTTATCAGGGCCTTGTTCTACACGAGGTTGCCTCATTGAAAGTGACTTGATTTCAATTACATACTTTATCTTTTTATACAGTACTAGTATTGCACATGTATATGAAGTATCCACTAGTAGAGGGGACACTTTATGGCAGATGAGTACTTTTATTTTGGCTCTGTAAGTATAATTTAAGGACACTATTCCTGTGCTTTGGATTTCAGAATCAGGAATATTTTACAGTGAGTAATATTTAATGATGTCAAAAGTACAAATTCCAACTGGATTAATATCCATATTCTACATTTCTAAATTCCAAACTAATGGACATTGGGTCGTATTGGGTCTGACTGTGAAATATTAGATTAAAATATAGAATATTTTCTTTGTTTGCTCCAGTCTGCTTGTTATAAACATTTCCTCGATTTTTTTTGCAAAAAGAATAAAACACGACCAGCATAAATAAATAAAACTTTAATTTCAGTAAAGACTTATGTACAGTATTAACAATATTGCATTCCATGCTGTTTATAAGAACTGGGATGAAACGAAAGAGCAAGCAGCCCCACAGATTCAAGTTGTACTTTGCATTAACAGAGATAAACGTCACTGAAAATAATTGGGCATATAATCATTTAATAAGCACCACCACCCCTCCCTCCCCCGCCCCCTCAATACTTCAGTTAAAACAAAAAACACATCCAATATATCACACAGAAGTCAGTCCATAGGTCCAGTGAGCCGTCACTTGTTCTTATTATTGATAGTTCTAGTGTAAAGGTAGCTGTTCTGAGGGAAATGTAAGAGGTTTTCTGCAAAGACGGAGGTAGTCGAGACAAACAAATGCTGCGCTGAGGACAGAGTCAAGTCAGTCTGAGGACCAGCAAATATCCAGAACTAACACTGATTCATTACATGTAGTGTGCAGTAACGACAATCAAAGGTACATCCAGACCAACAACACTGAGGGGGACAGTCGATCCATCTTGTCAGTTGAGCTGAGGAGCAAAGTCATTATTGCTGAATTCTCACAAACTTTGAATTCTTTTCCCAGGGTACAGTTCCATATCCAGAGCAAAAACATCTTCACAGTGGCCGGCTTTTAAACCTCTCACGGATGAATATCCATGTTTTGGTTGAGCCATGGGATGACTCCCAGGCCTGCGTTCACAGCTTCCTGCTCCTGCTGGGACAGGAGGTGTATGAGGTACAGCAGCGTGGCATCAGGTGTTCTTCTCCTGCTTCTTAAAAAGCTTCATGAGCTGATTAAACCTGTGGGCAATCTGAGAAAAAAAAGGGAAAAAAAGGACATGGATGTTTAATCGGCAGTCTTAAAGTAGGATGCATAAAAATCACTTTATATTTAGAACGGCAACAAACCCACCTGCCCTGAGGGCTTCTTGAGTTTTTCAGACAGAGCAGAGAAAGTGTCACGTGAAGCCCCTTTTGTCTTCAGCTCCACCAGAATGGTTCGATCTTCATCTCTGCAACAGGACGCAAAGTTAAGCACGTCTAGTTTTGTACAGAAAAAGGCTTTGACATCTAAGAAAAGATCTATCAATTTGCAAAAAGGAATAAAAACAAGATTTTAAAATGACTGAAATTTAAGCTTTTTTACTTAGTGAATCCAGTTTAATAAGAAGCTTCTTTGCGTGATGCAGAATATTAGATTACATTAAAAGGTATTTAATGAATCAAAGTGTAAGTTATTTAAACTAACGCTGGGACTTGTTTCAGGTCTATTAAAGCTGGGTCGGGAATGAGTCACTGACCTCGTCCATGCTATCACCACCTCGCCTTTCTTCCTCACAACATTCTTGGCTGACAGGCTGTTGGGGGACAAAGACATTGGGGAGGACATGGACTCATTATCGTCTTTAGGCGCCGTCTTCTCCGAGCTCTCCGCCTCCTTCCGTCGGGGCCGCTTTGCTTTTAACCGATCATGGTGCTTCCTCCTCCGTTTTCTGCCTCCGTCAGCAGCCGACGGGTCTTCCTCCGGCGTGCTGCTCCTCTTCTCTGGGTTACTGTCAGACGCAGACGCCTCCAAAGCAGCTTTGGAGGGACTTTTTTCCATGTCCTCTTCTGTGATCTGTGCTTGTCCAGGGGCTGCCGGGCCCATCTTAGCAGAGCTTTGAGCGCCGCTATGCAAACTGGTCACGGGTTCGTTTCTCCCCGGCTGAGACGCCTCAGAACGACAAAAGCTTGCGCTGCTCCTTGGAGTCGACGTGTCTTGCTCCATGTGGGATGGATCTTTATGAAGTGACGGGCTATTATCTTGAGCGGGACAGCTCTCTGGGCCTGGGGCATCCTGGGAGATCCCAGAGCGCTCGACAACGTTAGACGGTCTCTCTTCACTTGCCCCGTCTGCTTCCTGATGCTGATGATCTCCTTCCGTCAGCGTTTGACTCAGGCTGTCGTCCGCAGTGAGCGTGTCGTCCGCGCGCGCCGCCGTCTGGCGGATCTTCACGATGAAGTGGTCGTTGGACCTCTCCATCACCAACGCGTGCATGGGCGCGTCGGGCTTGAAGGAGAAAGGTCGGCCGTGCGTGGACGAGGTGCGGCTGCTGCCGGAGCCGCAGCTGGAGTTGTCCGTGTCGAGGGCCAGGTGAATGTCCTGCTCCGTGGCGTCCTCGCCGGACAGCAGGGCGTCCTCGCTGATGTGCGCGCTGACCACGCTGTCCGGAGTGGACGCGGCGTGCATGCTCGCCGGCTGGAGGAAGCTCAGAGTGCTGTCAGACTTGAGGGGGGACGGGATGGTGAGCGAGACGGCCAGGTCTTCCGTCAGAATGGAGTACCTCTGAGAAGACACGTTTGACGGCAACGCCGTCTTGTTCTCCATCGGCAGCTCCAATAAGCAGTTCTCGTCGAACAAAGCCGGATTCAGGGGGATCTGCTCCTTTAAGCGAGGAGACGACAGCTTGCGAGGCGAGATGCTTGACCAGGTCGCGATGAGTTTGGAGGGGGTGTTGAATTTGGTCGGGGTGAGCAGTTTGGACGGAGTGTCAAATTTAGTTGGGGTGGTGATGCTGATGAACCGGTCTCCGTCCTTCCTCGGGGTGCAGAGGGACCACGCCGTGCTGTCCCCCGTGATGCTGCCGGTCTCCAGCAGGTCGGACCCCTGGAGGAGACACTTGAAGATCTCCCCCATCTGAGAGTCTCTCACCAGGTTGAACGTCAAACTGGAGGCTTGCTGTTCCGTCAGCAGCTCGAAGTCGGTCTTGTCGAGCAAGGAGCCGCTTTGAGAGGCCACCAGAGAGGCCACGCTGCTTTTCTCTGGAGTTAGAAGACTCGGTTTCGGAGGAGGGAGGTCAGTTACGCCGCAGTCTTTTTCCTCATGGCTGATTCTGATGTCCTTGCCTCTGCTGCCGAGCCCCGTTTTGTAAGGCGCGACAGCACAAGGCTTGATCTGACTCGCGCTGGCAGCGGCGGGGTGCGCGTCCTTCTGTGCGGATGCTTCCTCGTCACGAGCGGGCTGCTGCTGCTTCTTCTTCTTCTCAGCCGGAGCCCGTGCTGGTTTGCAAAGGCTCTTGAGCGCCGCGTGGATGTCCTTGAACAGGGAGTCGACCTGAGCGTCGACAAAGTCCCACAGCTTCTGCTTCAGGTCGACGGCTTGCTGTTCAAAGATCCGCTTCACGATGCCATTATTTGACACTTTGCTGAAGACGGACGCAATCAGCTTCTTCAGGGCGGATTTCAGCTCTGCTGCCTGGCTGCATATCTGACCGAAATGGGCGCCGTCAACAAACTCCATGAAGGATTCCTGATAGTTCTCAATAATCCCATTGAAGCTCTTCTTGGGGAAGGTTTTATGAAGCTTCATGTACTTCTTTCGGATCTCACTGCGAACCAGCCTAAATGTCTCCATTATCTCCTCCACGTCAGAAAAGGAGGCTTTGGTCGCCGCAGGGCAAACGGTTTTAAAACGACTCTTGGGACTCCGCGTGGAGCCGCCTGGCGCCTCACTGCTTTCTTTCAAGGCCACGCACCTTTCCTCAGATTTCCTCTTCAGCACAGACTTGGGGCTTGGTTTATTTCTGACGGGTCGTACCAACTTGGCCCTCTTGACTGCCGGAGCCGGGGAACCGGCAGCCGCCTCGTCGCTGTCACTGAGAATTTCCCCCTCCTCCAGTTCAGGCTCAGAGAGACTGGAATGCACCTCAGGCACCTTGTCCGCCACGTTGTGGACGTCATGCTTTGCAGGAGGACCAGGATACTTGTTCTCTTTGTTTACATCCAACTTCTTGGAGCTGGCATCAACAGCTGTGCTGGAGAAATCTGCGCAGAGAGAAAAGATTCAAATGCTGTGTGTGTAATTACACATTACAAGATCAACATGGAGTCAATGATGTACATTTCTCCCCAGTGTGTGGTGGTGGTTATGGTGCTCGTGAAACCGTGGCGAGTGAGAGACTCCTCTTAGCATGTTGATAATGTTAGGATTTCATTCTGGTTAGTTTATCTCAGATGTTTTTCTGTGTCTGGTCACTATCATCATGTCAAATATCTTTTTTTTTTAACGTTACCTTTTTGGAGGCTCTTGACGTGACCGGGCTTGGCGAGAATGTGGACATGACCCCTCTTGGTTATCCGTGCGGGGCTCCTCAGGGGGCTTATGGCGTCAGGGATTCTCTTCAGATTGCTGAGCGTGCGCATCATGGAGTCCTCATCATGAAGCAGGGGCACGGAACTGAAAGGCTTGGCACTGTTCTTTCCGGGACTGAAGCTCTTCTTTGGCGTGACGGCGAGGCTGCTGGCGTTGTCCGACGGGGGGGTCGCCTCCTCCGTCGTGCTGCTGACCTTGGATACCGCGATACAGCCGGTGGAGGAGCTCGGCTCGGCGAAGACGCCGGTGCTGTCGTTAGCCTCGTCGTTCGCCTGCGTTAGAACTAAAATAGCCTCGGGTAAACTCAGCCCTTCTTGTGGAAGCGATTCCAGACTTATTGTGCTGGACACAGCCTCTGCGTCTTTAGGACTGGCGTCTTTCCTGAGAACGGAAGAGACGGAATCGGGAGGACGGATTCCTTGCTGGCAGTCTGGTGTCAAAGCGGTGGCAGGAATCCGGTGACGTCTGGGACTGTCGGGAACATCTTCATCTGCAACGTGTTCCTTGGAGGGAGGAGCAGCAGGAGCTTCTGCGACTGAATCCACAGGGAAGCTTTTCTCCACCGTCCTCGACTCGGGGACATCAGCGTCAGACACCTCAGGCTTATTTCCAGGGTTTGCATCTGGTAGTGGTGTAGTGTCATTGCTTGCGGGTTGTTTGGAAACACTTCCTGGTGTCTCACTGGTATTGTCTACCTCCTCCACCTGTCCGTCTGAGGACGTCAGGCCGTTTGACGTGTCGCTCTCCGTTGTCTTTGGGGAGCGACTGGGCTCACTCGCCGCAGTACTGAGGGGTTGGCTGAGCGCTGAGGTAGTTTGGACTGCACCGTCTTCAGGCAGTTTGACAGCTACAGCTTCACCAGGACACTTGTCCTTTTGCAGGACGTCTTCTCTCCTGTGTGTCCTTTCAGAACTGGATTCTTTGGGGATGCTCGACGACTGCTCTGCCTCGCCTTCCAGCTCAGGGTTTAATTCACTGCACTCTGCTTCGTCTATGACACACATGTCTTCAGCATTAAACTGTAAATTCTCCTCCTCTGCCTTGTTTTCAGCCGCCATGTCCTCCGCTGTGGGGACGTCCTGGCTGCCGTCGAAGGGCAAGGCTGGCTTCTTTATCGGTGAAAGGGTTAGATTCAACGTTTCCATGAAACACAGCTTCCTGTTTGGACTACTTTCTTCCATGGAGCTTTTGTCTGTGACAGGTGTTTCTTTAGGTGCTGTCTCTAAGGCATTGTCTGTCCTTTCCTGACTGTCCTTATTGACGTCTTTACCTTTATCAGATTCGGCCGACCTCTGTTTGGGCCGGCTCAGCTCTGACAGCTTGCTCTTCTTATGCCTTCTGCTGGCTTCATCTTCATGTCGTCTTCCGTCCTTCTTCTGATGCTCCTTCCAGAGTCGCTCCCCCTCCCTCGGCTTGGAGGAGCTCGTGTGGCGCTCGGAAGAGGATTTTGACCGGTCCTTGGAATCTGAACTTCGGTGACGTCCATCGTCGCTCTTCACTCTTCTATGATCTCGGCTGCTGCCGTCTTTGGACCCGCGTGCTGCACTTTGCTCACAGTCCTGCGAGGCCACTTTGCTTTTGTCTTGTCTCCTTTCCCAACTTCTCCCCTTGCTGTCCCCAGAGGGGGACGCGTTGCGTAAAATCTCTCCTTCGGGGCTTTTACTGCGGTCCGACCTGCGGTGTCCGTCTGCGTTTAAGATGCTCCTGCTTTTACACGACCTGGAGTCATGCTTCCAGCCTGCGTCTTTGTCTGCTTTGTGAGACCTGCTCCTCTCAGAGGCGTGACCGTCCTTGTTAGCTCGTCCATCCGCTGGTTCAGACGGCTTGTGACTTTGATATTTGTCCTCTCTCTGTTTGGACTTGTGCTTGTCGGGATCACTGTGCTGGCCTGATGACCCGCTGCTGGACCTGCTGACAGAGTGCCCGGTGTGTTTGTCGGGCACGTCCCCTCCTCTGGACGAACTCTTAGAAAGACTGTGAGAAGACGTTTTAAAAGCTTGTGTCTCACTGCAGGGTGGATTTTCTGTCCTTGAAGAGTGAGGAGGATTCCTTGAAGGCCTGTTCTCTCTGGGAGGTGAAGCCGGCAGAGGTGGAGGAGGTGGAGGTGGTGGTGGTGGAGGACCGGGTGGAAGCGGGACATTGGACAGTGGGCGAGGAGGAGGAGGTGGGAGCCTGCTGCTGTGAGACTGGTAGTGATGACGATTTTTCTCTGACCTGATGAAAACAAAGTGTTGATAACTGATTAGCGTTTGAACACAGACACAGTGGGAAAGGCTGGACAGTTATGAGACGGTACGTACACATACGTATACTTTGAAACGTACCGTTGATTCAACCTCTGAATCTCTATGTCTTTACGTGTCACTTCCTGTCTCGCTGTTTGTAAAAGTACAGAAATGTTCTTTTTGAGGCGATAGTTCTCCGTGTTTAACCCCGTGTTCTGTTCAAAAAGAAAGGAAGGAAGAGAGAGAAGTTTAGGGTTTATTTCACAGCCGTGACATACATCAAATAAAGCCATTTAAATGTAGATACTTTGATAGATGGCCAAAAATAGAACGAACCTGCATCTCCATCTGCTCCAGTCTCCTGCGCAGCTCTTTGATTTGGGCTTGAGCTGCTTGGAATCTGGACTTCAGCTGCAAACACAGAATATTTATCTCCAACATGCCATTCAGTATTAACAGTCCATTAGGATAAGTGATAAGAGTAAAAGGAATCCAAGGGGAAGTTGAAACTCACATCTGTGTACAATGACTCTCTACTCTGTTGCTCCTCTGTGACGAGCTCTTCGTATAGATCCATAGAATCTTTAAGTTGAGATGCATTTGGAGTTGAGCTCGCTGTAATAAACAAAACCATCAGTCACGAGGTTCAAGAGAATGTCTGCTTGTTGGCCCAAAGTGAAACTGCAGCCATGACGTTTACCTGCGTTGCTGTGAAAACCACCATCCAGGCCGTCGTAGATATCCACAGAATCTTCATTGACATTGGACACCAGCACTGTGGAGATAATACGTGTTTTACATTTAAATGCATTTAGTTGTGTGCAGCCACACAATATCCAATACACAATAGGATATATTATATTGTGATAAAGCTATACTACAGTCTATATGTATAACAGAATAATAGATGTGCACTTACGACCAGGAACTTCAGCAGCGTCTAAGTTCTCCATTGTTCCTTATATCCCCCCGTGGCCCAGTTTCTTAAAGAATACCTGGTAACAATGCAATGGAAGGGTAATTAAAAATGATTCCAGTACGTCTTTTTGAGAATCTTACATTATTGGAACAGCTGCTTTATTAAAGGCTCAGTGTGTAGAATATGGAGACATCTATCATCAAAAGATGATAGAAGACCTTTGGAAGCCCTTAGCTGTCCTAAAAACTCAAAAGATGTTACGTCTGTCCAGCTTGGACAACTGTAATAAGTAGGCACTCCTGATATAAATATGAAGTATTATTATATAAAGAGCAAGGTAATTATTTTTTTTTAATGATCACACACTGATGAAAACACCACTAGGGTTGTTCTGTTTATAATTTCTGCCAACAGATCCCTTTCACCACTGGATCTTTAGGGCAGCCCTGCACAGGCCATTGACTACACTGGGGAAGGACAGGCTAACAGTGGCCTTGTTAGCCTGAAGCTAGCGTCGGAACAAAGGAGGCAAAGCTGGACAGTGTGTCTCAGCAGCGGGCCTGGACAGAGACAGCTTCGCAGAGGACAGCTCCCAGTGTCTGACTGCTCGACTTTGAAGCCGCAGTAAACATGAGGCTCTGACACCCTGAGCCCGGGCTAACATTTCCATCACTATGGCCGCCTCGGCCCCGTCCCGCTGTCAGCCACCTCACAGGGACATCTGCACTTCAATCAGGTGTTAAAGGTTAAAGATGGACAACGTCTCCGTGTAACACACGTCTCAGTGCTACACTGCTAGCCTGACACACAGCTCTCTATCCAGATTATTAATGTTTTACTGTATTAATTACATGGTTCTAATATTGGAATGTGTTCTACTCGGACTAAACAACAAGTTGCTGCGTGCTACTCATTAACGGGTTAAATCTAAGGCTGGAGGTTGGAACTGGAGCCACTGGAGTCCATTGTGTAAACCGAAGAAACTGTGACTCCTCCACACACAATCCACATCTGTACAAAAACACGGCAGCTTCACCAGAAGCTCAGTATCAGTCTGAGGACTTACTTGTTGCTCCGTGTTGCTGTGTGTCCTCCTGTTGTTTACAACCCTGATGTCGCGCCAAGACTTTCTAGTGCACAGGAAGTAACGACATTTTCCCGCGGTCTGTCACTGCTCTGGGTGTATTCTTGCAGCTGCTCGACTCCACATAAAATCATAAAAAAAACGTAAAAGTCAAACCCTAAATGCGGTCATTTATAGCGGGACGGTGCCGCCCCACAACCCACAACGACCCCCGACACAACCGGGAGCGTTCACCGGCGGATGAGGAGGTTTTAACCGGGCGAAAGTTGTTTTTTTCCTCACAGAGAGAGTCGCGCTGTGCCGGCGCTCCTGTCCGCCTATGTCATCACTGCGCGACATCCGGCGGGCGAGGGGAGGGGGAGGTTGCGCAGCCAGAGCCGACCCGGAAGCATTTGTGTTACCGTCACATGTGGACAGGATTTTTAACACCAGCAACGGGAACGTGCGCGTGTGTTGTGATACGATCTCAGACGCACACGCGCGTGATGAACCTCACGTTTGGCTTTATTTACACTAAACCTGCTTATTGGACGCGCGCGCCTGTTTCCGCCGTAGACCGCAGCTCCACATGCGACAAATGATAGGATGGAGAACCTGGAGCTGAGCCTGTCATCACTGGGCACCATATCCAGACATGTTGACAAAAGTCACAACGAACTCAGCCAGTATCTGTCAAAGCAGGTAAGACGTGTAGCTTCCTGGCTTACGAGGAACCACCAGGATGTGTTTACAGTTTGTTTTAACAAAAAAAAAAAAAACGTGTCATGTGGTAGCACGCAGAAACCACCCCTTCACATGTCAGTGGTCACTGTACTAATCATATGGTTCCAGTGTGTGGTTGCGTCTGTGCTGCTGCCTCAAGTGTGTAATTATCTGTATGAAGATATTGGCTGGATATCTCCTGTCCCCTGCTCTCCCCTCAGATATGGAGCCAGCAGGACAGGCAGTGCATCCTGGAGTGCTTGGCTCAGCTGCTCCTGGAGAAGGATTACACCTTGCTGATCGCACGGCACCTGCGGCCGCTGATCCTGGACCTGCTGGAGAGGAACGCGGAGAGGGTCCGAGTCGGCGGCCGGATCAACCACGACCTCCACGAGCGGCTGTGCGTGGCCCTCAGCAAACTCCTCAGCATCAGCCCTGATGCACAGGCGTAAGTGGACCCTCTGCCACCACTAAACCGAATATACAGAATCATCCAAAGTGACCTCCTCTTGCTGTATTCAGCTTGTATGAGCGGCCGTTCAGGGGTCAGTAGCTGGCCTGCAGACACCTCAACATGCTGACGGGGAGAACTGGACATTATAATGTGTTAGAATAGAAAGAAAATAATTGAAACTAAGGAAGTATTACCTGCCTGCATAAGCTCTTTTGTCCCTGTGGGGTTACTGTAGGAAATAAGATTCTGGTGTTCCTGTGAGCTTATATTTCATAACATTCACAAGTTTGGATTTGTTGTCTCTGTGGTCTCTCTGCTTCACATCAAGCTAGAGGGGCAGCATAATTTATTTATCCATGTTAATGTACCCCACATGATTTGAAAGCATTATAATTGCTAAACAACAGAAGTGACCTTTCCAACAACAAACCCTGCTTCACAGTCCAGGTCTCTGCTTGGACACAAAATAAATACAAATAATTAAGGTGGTAGAGCATGTCGACTACTAACCAGGTCACCAGTGTGATCCCTGCCTCCCATATATATGTGTTAGAACATAACACGCGCCGTATAAATGTTAGGAATGCACTGGCAAGAAGTTCTCCTTTAACAACAAACAAAACACAATGAATGGAGAACATGGAGTTCTCTGAGTTGTGGCTCCTGACCTTTCCTGAGCCAGCCTCTTCGCCGGCCGCCTCCACACTAACTCAGTCTTTGTGCTCCGTTAGCTTTGCTGCGAAGTACTTCAACAGCGCCCCTCCAGTCTTTCAAAGGCTCTTCTTCACCAGCGAAGAGTCCTCAGCTGTGCACTATGGCCCCAGGAGGATGAAGATGCGTGACCTCATGGGCGCCACTCTGCGCTTCCTTCAGAGCGATTGTGCCAAGTTTCGAATGCTCTGGGACTGGAGTCCTTGTGTGTCCCAGCTGCTCACCAGCGACGTCATGGTCCGAGGGTACGTACGGTCTTTGCAGGTTGACTCTCATTTCTACATCATTTGCTTCATGTTTATTCGATACAATAAGAATATATATAATGTATACTGCATCCCCCCATTGTTTCCTCCAACAGGCACACTGCTCATTGTTTAGCACTGGTCTCTCACATGACCGATAACCAGAAAACCATCTTTCTGAGGAAGGTGCTGGCAAACGAGGAGATCCTGCACATGAAAATTAAGTATGTGCCTTTGTTGTCGTAATCCATAGTAGTAGAGTTTGAAGTAAATATTCCTGTTGTTGAATTCGTTGGCATGTGCAGTGATGCTGTCTGAGCTGTGTGTCTGGACTCTTCGTTTCTTGCTCAGAGCGCTGGAAGAAACTCAGCAGCTGGAGGTAGAAAAGGCGCTGGTCTTAGCCAATCAGGGCTCTGTGATGTGGCGCCAGGAGAAGGCTAATAAGTTTACCAGGGGCCAGGTTGTGTCTGAGGACCTCTCCCAGAATGTGGTCGCAGTCTGTGGTGTCGTCCTGCCCAGGATAGTTCCTAGACAGGCTGACCAGGTACGTACCTCTCACATGGATGGGTCGCTGCTATTAGGAAAACACACTAATGATCTGCTGTGTTCACAGGTTACCCAGAAGGATCTGGTGCTGGTGGACTCCACCTGCCGTAACCTGAGGAGACTGGCGTTGGCTGTAGCTTCCCAGAAGCCCGTGCTCCTCGAGGGTCCTATTGGATGCAGTAAAACTGCATTGGTGGAGTTTATGGCTGAAATCACAGGACATACGAAAGCCTCCGAGCTTCTCAAAGTCCAACTCGGGGATCAAACTGA
Organism: Pseudorhombus dupliciocellatus; assembly: GCA_016785235.1. Taxonomy (NCBI): domain Eukaryota; kingdom Metazoa; phylum Chordata; class Actinopteri; order Pleuronectiformes; family Paralichthyidae; genus Pseudorhombus; species Pseudorhombus dupliciocellatus. The sequence goes on along the minus strand of JAFBJW010000202.1, from coordinate 396,496 downwards.
CAGTAAGGTGAGGATGATTTGGTCATCTCAGGCATTTACTCGATAACCGTATCATCATCGTTTTTTACCGGCTGAATCGTGTTCTGTGTGTTTCTCAGATGCTGCTTGGGATGTACCGCTGCACCGATATTCCAGGGAAGTTTGTGTGGCAGCCGGGGACACTGACACAAGCTGTGTCTAAGGGACACTGGATCCTGCTGGAGGACATAGACCATGCACCTCTGGATGTGGTGAGTTAGAAGTCATTGTGCTCACACTGGGTTTGTCATGATGTTTATTCTTGTAGATGTTTTTAATTTAAAGAGCATTTTCAGTGCTAAGCCCTCTCTAACACACGTTGTCAGATATCTGTGCTGCTGCCTTTGATGGAGAATAAGAAGCTGATGATTCCAGGGCGGGAGGATTGCATCGACGTAGCGCCCGGATTTCAGTTCTTCGCCACAAGAAGGTAAGAATATCACTGCATTGGACGTGATGTTCAGACTCTGGCCAGTGTGAGGAGTGTTGGCTTTCAGACGTGCACTGAATTCTCTGGAGGAGGTGCACGTGTGAACACAAAAAAACAAGAGCCTTTGGGTTATCAGCTGAATTGGATGTGAGAGCGCAGCAGGGAATCGCCTGTTGGGGTGAGATGATGACGCTTCGAATGAACAACAGATGCCAAAAAGGGAAACAAATATTTTAGAAGATACACACACATTTTTTAAAGTGTGTATGGACATTTAGAGACACTAGAAGTCAGAAAGTCTTGTAAAAGGATGAAAAAAGCAAACTGATGTTGCTGATTCTGAATAATGAAAACAAACTGAACAGCTGTTTGATGAGTAAAAACCAAAGACATTAACAGCAAGGCCGTGCTTGTGACCTGCAGGACGTACTACAGTGGAGGCAGCTGGTACAAGCCTCAGAACTCTCATGCAGCGCTGCTGGACAAGTACTGGACCAAGCTGCAAATGGGCAACATGACACGTGAAGAGCTGAAGAAGGTGAGTCTTTAAAATGTTAATGCCTTAATCATTTCTTTTTCAGCTGTTTCCTATTCCTCTGCTAATGTCCTTCTTGTGACTGTGCATGCAGGTGCTCGCCAGCAGGTTTCCCAGGCTGGCGGTGGTGGCAGACCGTCTCCTGGACATCTACTGCCAGCTGACTGGGGAGCGACACGCCGACTCGGGCCCAAGCAGCCTCCAAACCTCTGACGAGTCGCAGCAGCACAACTCTGAGAGCCAGAGCACAGCACTGGAGGGGAGAGCCCTGTCGCTGAGGTCAGGCCTGACACATTCAAGCAGCACCAATGGAAACATGCTGCATGACCTTTGAAATCAAGAAATCATGAAAAATATATTGCATATTATACCCATTACAGGTTTAATCTTTAGTCATAGATGTATAGGACAAGTTCAAAACAGTGCCTGAAATCTATGTGTTCCAAACTAAATAAGATCATAAAGTAATGAACTGAACATGAAGGTTCGTACCATCCTGAGCGACCACGCAGACTCGTGGCGATCAGATGCTCCAGCCCCCCACCCCCCCCACCCCCCAGTCAAAACTACCAGCCGACTTTAATTAGCTTTCCACTAGCTGCTGCTGCGCTCGATACGCTATTGATTGGACCGGCCCATTCCCCAGGTCACACAGGGGGAGAGTTCATTAGGTAACACATTTGTAAACACCACCTGACTCCGGTCGACCACTCAACACACCCAGCGTGTTTGGAGTTTGACCACCTGTCGACGGTGAGGTCCTCAGAGGGCTCGTGCGTGTCTGTTTCCACACTCGCTCGATCAGTGTAATTGACTTTATCGCCGGGATTGTGATGCCCATATGTGCCAGTGGAGGTCATGGGGGTCAGGTTACGGATACGTTCACTTTAGGTTTACATTAACACTTATCTACGTTCCCCCTCTACCTGAATAAGTTGCTCATGTGCTCATTCCTCACATTAGAAGTATGTACTGTTTGTATAAATATGCTTATTCCACAGGGACTTACTGAAATGGTGCGAGCGGATCAGTGTCAACTTCGACAGCACCTCCTCTGCTACTGCACAGCGTGTCTTCCAAGAGGTTTGTAGATTTTACTTCGTGACAAAATATTTTTTTTTAAATAATAAAACAATACAAATATGTGTCAGTATGAAGTCGGATTTTCTTGCCCCCGCTCTTTCTGAAATCCCCACAGCTGCTGATATTCAGTGTGTATTTATGTTTGCTGTTGTCAGGCTCTCGACTGCTTCACGGCCATGTTGTCCCACCCTGACAGTCGACTGCGAATGGCCGAGATCATCGGAGTCAAGCTCAACATCTCCAAAGAAAAGGTTTGGACCAGAATTTGTTTTGGAAAAAAAATGTAGTGTGGTAGAAGAAATGACTGCAGTCACCCTCCTGTTAATGTGCTCCAAAACATCTGCCCTTTTTATTGTAAAACTGCAGTTTTACCAGTTTTACCAGTGTTATCCGTACTGAGGTCCCGGCTCCCGTTTGTTTCAGGCGCAGCACTTCTGCCAGATGTACCAGCCTGGCATCTCTGTGACTGAGCTGGACGTGTCTGTGGGCAGAGTCACTCTGGGTCGAAAGCAGACTGAAGCTGTGCAGCTGAACGTGTAAGTGGGACATTCTGCCCCCTTTGACCTCTGTTTACACCATATATTCATCGGCTAGTTGCTGTGCCAACAATCACCCACCCGACAGGGACCAAACAGACCCCCTGCTGCTAAATTGAATAAACATCGAATTGATCTGAAAGCACATTATGGTAAACAAAGCCCTCTAATGGTTCGACCATCAGGATATTCCCAAATAGTAACATCGATTCTTTCCCTAATCCAATATGAATGGGTGTCAAACTTTGGACTGGACACACAGTAAACTTATTTTGTAGAGTGCAGTAACGGAGACCAACCTGTGCAGCATGGCAACAAGAGCTTGATTACCTCACTGTGGAGGCATTTAATTTAATTTACTTATTTATATTCTGCAAAAGAACTGTAAAAACAAAGACTTATTCGTAAGGGTCTGAAGAAAATTGTCTTTCGGGGATGTATTTATCAAATGTTTATATGAGATTAACTTTAATCCATTGAATTAAATGATTTCTTTGGTCGCACAAACTCCAGCCTCCTCCGGCCCATCGGGCACTAACGGACTTGTCGTTGTCGTGAACAGGGAGAACCAGACGTTCGCTGCCACTCGGCCCTCCGCTGCGCTGCTGGAGCAGCTGGCCGTGTGCGTGCTCAAGGGGGAACCGGTTCTCCTGGTGGGAGAGACCGGAACCGGAAAGACGTCCACTGTGCAACATCTGGCCAGAGTTACAGGTGAGCACGGGGTTTGTAGGTGCCAGGTGGGACTCCGTTGTCCACCAGTCCGGAGGTCGCAGCTTTAAGCCCTTTCAATTATTCGTGACCATCTTTTGTACGTTCACCCCAGGGCACAGACTGCGTGTGGTGAACATGAACCAGCAGAGTGACACTGCTGACCTCCTGGGAGGGTGAGTGACCTTTGAGCATCACTTCAATTAGAAGAATGTAGATGAGTGTTTTGTCTGACTTCACTCCTTCTTTCCGGCGCAGCTACAAGCCAGTGGACCACAAGCAGATCCTGCTCCCTCTGCGCGAGGCCTTCGAGGACCTGTTCTCCCAGACCTACTCCAGGAAGCAGAACCTGACCTTCCTGGGCCACGTCCAGACCTGCTTCAGGGGGAAACGCTGGCAGGATCTGCTCAAGCTCATGGACCACGTCTGCAAGTCGGCCCTCACCAAGGAGCTGCAGGAGAAATCTAACGGTAGTCGACGGAGGAGACGGGGCCGACATCCCGTGTCTCCGTTCATGATGCTCATGTTCCCTGTTTGTGTTTGTGTAGCGCTGTTGCTGCAGGAGCAGTGGGAGGCTCTGGCTGCAAAACTGAGCCAAACCCAGCAGCAGATCAGAGTCTGTGAGACCGCCATGGTCTTTGCCTTTGTGGAGGTAATGAGCTTCTGCCCTGGTCTGAGACTTTCTGTCCACTCAAAGACAGTAAAAGATATGACATCTATTTCTGTCATTTTAAACAGATTCATATTTTGAGAGAGAGACAGAGATGGAGGTCAATATTAACATATATCCCTGTGTGTTCCTCTGTAGGGAACGTTAGCTCAGGCAGTGAAGAAGGGTCACTGGGTTCTGCTGGATGAGATCAACCTCGCAGCGGCCGAGACCTTGGAGTGTCTGAGCGGACTCCTGGAGGGCAGCGCCGGGTCTCTGGTGCTGCTGGACCGAGGAGACACTGGTGAGGCTTCCACTGAAATGGAATCAGAATCCAGAACCCTGTCTGCTTCCTCGAAGCCTTCACAATCCAGTGTTGATTGAGCTTTAAGTACCTGCATTTAATATATATATTCATATGGTGGAAATGTGAAAATAGCAGCCACAACAGAATGCGTATCGCCTAGACTGACGTCACTGTTTTTGTTTCTTTTTGTCTCAGAGCCGCTGGTCCGCCACCCAGACTTCCGACTCTTTGCTTGCATGAACCCAGCTACAGACGTGGGCAAGAGGAACCTGCCTCTGGGCCTCAGGAACAGGTTAGACAGATCATCTCAATATCATGAGCTTAATGCTAGATCATTTCCAATAACAGACATGCAAACGTGTTTTAAAATGATCTGTGTGTCGCAGGTTCACTGAGCTGTACGTGGATGAGCTGGAGAACGAGGGAGACCTGCGGATTCTGGTGTCAGACTACCTCAAGTATTTGAATCCACATAGAAACGTCATTAGCGGCATCATAAGGTTAGACTCTTGTGTAGCACCTTGACACCGTTTCATTCAGTGTCCAAACTTGTGGGGGGGGGGGCATAAATGCAGAATCTAAACTTTAAGATTTGAGTGTTTTTCCATATTTCCTGAACTCAGAGTTGTGCCCTCGTGTGTCCATTGTTATTCCTAATGTTTGAGTATGTGTGCAGTTTTTACTTGGCCGTACGAAAAGAGGCCAACTCCCGTCTGGTGGACGGGACCGGGCACAGGCCCCACTACAGCCTGCGGACTCTGTGCAGGGCGCTGAAGTACGTCGCTGCAAACCCCTGCAACAGCGTGCAGCGCTCGCTCTACGAGGTAAGGCCGAGAGAGAATCCATCTCTTTGAATAAAAAAAAAACATTGTGATGATGATGATGATCTCCTCTGTCATTTGGGTTTCTCTGCTGAGCGTTTGAGACACAGCCCGTTCAGTTTAAAATGTTTCGTTGACGGCGTCTCTGCAGGGTTTCTGCCTGAGCTTCTTGACTCAGCTGGACAGAAGCTCTCACCCCCTGGTCCAGAAACTAGTGTGTCAGCACATCCTCATGGGTAACATCAAGTGTCTCAAACAAGTGAGTCATCCTGAGAGCCGCTCATACTTATTAAATCTTATTGACTCAGTTCTTTTTGACGTTTCCATTTCCATCCAGGATGCTAACTGAAAACATGAATGATCAAGTGCAATATTTCTAGTGGTTTAAACCCCCTGAATTTGAAGGTGTTCTCTTTACAAACGTGACCATTGTTGTTTTGCTTTTAGTTGTGTATTTATATTGTTAGAATTGGGAGTTGGGATCAGTATAGTAGTTAGTAATGATGAATATGTCTGTAATAAGATTTACATTGTTTTCCAGGCAATGGGAAAACTATAAAATATAAAATAAACTCAAAGGGAGCAGATTATTTCTAGCTCCTCTATTCTGAGACATATTTGTAATTTGTGCCGTCTATGAGAAAACTGTGGTTGTGTTTCCTGCAGCCCATTCCGGCCCCCGCGGGTCAGCGCTGTGTGGAGGTGGAGGGCTACTGGGTGTCCCAAGGGGAGCTAGAGCCTGCTCTGGACCCCAGCTACATCCTCACCCCCTCAGTCAAGCTCAACCTTCGTGACCTGGCCAGAGTCGTGTCTACAGGGTAGGAAAAAACTGTCCCCCCCAGTTTGACCCCAGTCCCCGAATCAATGAGTTCATTTATCAGTGTCAAAACGTTCTCAGCCAGTTCTCGCCCTCAAGGGGACGAGTGCATCAGAGTTCATCAGGATAAAGCTGTGTCTGGACTGAGTTCCCCTGCAGTCGATTGACCTGTCGCTCAGCAAATGATTCGTTTGTGTGCTTCTGTTTGGTTTCTGAGGACAGCTGACATCCTGGTCTCATGGGAGCTTTAGTCGGGTCCGAATCCACATCTGTACAGCGCTGGCTTTGTGCAAAGGGTTTACAAGAAGAGACAAATACGAAGTTTGGAAGAATCCATTAGAAGGTGGTCAGCTGTGGCCCTGAAGGGACTGCATGTTGCATGATCAGCAACAGTGACAGACTGTGCAATCCAATCAATTGTTTCCATATCTGACAATGGAAAGTGTCCTCTCTGGTCAGCAAGGAGCTGAGGTTTAGGTGGAGCCCCATATGGATTGTTGGCCGCTGATGCCCAATAATACAGAGACATAATCGAGGCTCGATGTTTTACAGAATCCTCATGTTCAGACCAGCAGATGCAGATAATAATAATATCATTAATGCAGTGCACTAAATAGTTTTTATGTAATTTGAGGATTGTGGGGGATTTGGGCTGCCTGCCCTCTAAGGCCCCTGAGGCTCAATATCATCTGAACGGCTTTTACTTTGAAAATATCTGTGCAGGAAGAGTTTCAGTGATGATAGGATCATGTCATCATTTGTTGGTTTGTTTATATGTGTAATTATCTTTACATAAACAATATAGGGCGAAATATTGAACATTAAAACTGCATCGCTTTGCTCATTTGCCTTCGACAACGCGCTCGTCCACACCACACCACTCGATAGCCGTTTAATTTGGCACAGACAGGTTACAGCAACATGACTAATCAGTAACCCTGATGTGCTGGCATCGCAGGACTCACCCAGTGCTGATCCAGGGAGAGACGTCTGTGGGGAAGACCAGCCTGATTTGCTGGCTGGCTGCAGCCTCGGGGAACCAGTGCGTGCGAATCAACAACCACGAGCACACCGACATCCAGGAGTACATAAGCTGCTACTCATCGGACGACAGGGGCAAACTGCTGTTCAAAGAGGGTACGAGCTCACATGAACTTCATATCAACGTAGACCTTTGGATCAGGCTCAGGTGTTGAGTGAATGAGTCACACTTGAAGGTCATGTGACATCCTCACATAATCCTGACTTATCACTTGAGGTTTAAACCTCCCCCTGCTACCTCTTCTACCTCCGCCCCTGACTAAAATGTTTGCGTTTGCCTCAGGCGTTCTGATCGACGCCATGAGGAAAGGCTACTGGATCATCCTGGATGAGCTGAACCTCGCCCCCACCGACGTCCTGGAGGCTCTCAACAGACTCCTGGACGACAACCGGGAGCTGTTTGTGGCTGAGACGCAGGAAGTCATCAAGGCGCACCCCAGATTCAAGCTGTTTGCTACCCAGAATCCCCCTGGTCTATACGGTGGTAGAAAGGTACACCATTCATTCAGCACTGGAACTAAAAAAAAAAAAAAGCTTCTCAAAAATCCAATTTACCAACTATTCTCCTCCCGACCTCCAGGTGCTGTCTAGAGCTTTCAGGAATCGCTTTGTGGAGCTGCACTTTGACGAGCTGCCCAGTGCAGAGCTGGAGACCATTCTCAACCAGAGGTGCCGCTTGCCTCCATCCTACTGCACCAAGCTGGTCGATGTGATGCTGCACCTTCAGGTAGCAGAACGTTGTCCTCTCTTTATCATGGTTAGCTGTCTTCCATGTGTTTTAAATGCGTTTCCCCCCGCCCAGTCTTTACGCAGAGGATCGTCTGTGTTTGCGGGGAAACACGGCTTCATCACCCTCCGAGACCTGTTCCGCTGGGCAGACCGTTACCGGCTGGAGGAGCAGGCTGAGGCCTCTCAGGACTGGCTGCAGCATTTGGCCGACGACGGTGAGGCTCCCATGACTATTTCTCTCTGACCACCAATCGCTGCCTGCGCGCCACTAAAAATGTTAAACGAAGCTGTTGTCGCCGCCGCCAGGGTACATGCTGCTGGCAGGGCGGGTCAGAAAGCCGGAGGAAGAGGCCATCCTCCTCTCCATCCTGGAGAAGCACTTCAAGAGGACGGTGAACCCTGAAAGCCTGTTCTCTCAGAAACAGGTGACCAGCCAGTTCAGTAAGTACAACTCCTCTGGTCCACAGCGCCCTCACTCTCTCACACCAGGCACTGTTTTTACTTTTTCATTGGAACTCTTAGTTCATTTATAACATTTTTGCATTCAATAAAACCAGAAATATTTTTATGGAACATTGAAGTAGACTATCAAGTAAACAAGCAGGTTTGACTTTGTTGGTGTCTGTCTTTGCCAAGATATTCAAATCCCTCTGTTACTGTAAATATACGTCTGTCTGGCCTTTGAACAATATACACAGCAATTCAGTTTTAAGGATTAAGACTTGTTTCCAGGTAACTACTGCGCGTCAATGACTGACTTCACATAAACGACTTTAGAGCAGAGTTTGGATCGCATTGACGTTTGATGAACACACAGTGATGTTGTCTTGATGCTCTCTTCGCCAGGTCCCTTCATCGACAGCATTGCTGGAGTTCCAGAGGAGTTCCGTCACGTGGTGTGGACGCACAGCATGAGGAGGCTGGCCGTGCTTGTGGGACGTGCGCTTCGATTCGGAGAGTCTGTCCTGCTCGTAGGAGACACTGGGTAGGCCATAATAGTATAAATGGAAATAAGAAACTTGGACATAAGGTTGAGTAAAATAAAAAAATATTTGACTCCCGCTTTTTAAGATAATGCTCTTTACTCCCCACCACCAGATGTGGAAAGACAACAATCTGCCAGCTGTTTGCGGCTTTGGTCGGACAGAAGTTTTATTCAGTCAACTGTCACCTGCACATGGAGACGTCTGATTTCTTGGGAGGCCTGCGGCCTGTCAGACACACACATCAGGTACGTACATGGAAGCAGGACAGTATAGGAAGGACAACAACCAGTTGAATGACCACATGATTGTTTGTAGCCGGACGGCGAGGACTGCAGGCTGTTTCAGTGGCACGACGGCCCCTTGGTGCTGGCCATGAAGGAGGGGGGAGTGTTCCTCATGGATGAGATCTCCCTGGCTGACGACTCAGTGCTGGAAAGACTGAACAGGTACACAAACACACAACCAATCATCAAAATCACAATACACCAAAATAACCCCTCCAAAGCACCAACCAAGAAAATGATGGCGTGTTCTTGGTTTGCAGCGTTCTGGAGACAGAGAAGTCCCTGGTGCTGGCAGAGAAGGGCAGCGGGGACAATGACGACGTGGAGCTGATCCGAGCAGCAGCGAGTTTCCGTCTGGTTGCCACCATGAACCCTGGAGGAGACTTTGGCAAGAAGGAGGTAATTAAAAAAACGAAAATAATCTATTAACTTTGACGTGAAGGACTTGGAGGTGACAAGCAACAGCAAAAAACTGCTTATAAAACACAAGTCTGATTACTGTGCCTGTGTGTTTTCCAACAGCTGTCTCCTGCTCTCAGGAACCGCTTCACGGAGATCTGGTGTCCTCAGAGCAACAGCCGCAGTGACATGGTTCAGATCATCCAACACAACCTGCGCCCCGGCCTCTCACTGGACGGTAAAGTACTTCTATGCACAATCAGCTCTTACTTTCATGAACCATATGGCTGATGTTGTCGCCATGGAAACGTGTGTCTGGATCAAATCCAGGCTGTGACATCGCAGAGCTGATGCTGGACTTCATCGACTGGCTGACTCGGCAGGACTTCGGCCGGCGCTGCGTCCTTAGCGTCAGAGACATCCTGTCATGGGTGCACTTCCTCAACACTGTGTGTGAGCGGGACGAGGACGGCTTCATGACCATGGGAGCGCTGGAGGACGAAGAGGAGGCAGAGTGGGACCTCAGGCTGGACACCGTCACTGCCTTCATCCACGCGGCGTGTCTGGTCTACATAGACGGCATCGGCTCCGGTGAGCACAGGGCTCGGCTTCATTTGGCTCTGACTGGACTTGTGTTGACGACGTGGCCTAAGTCTCCACGCTCTCTCTGGCAGGAACCACAGTGTCCTGCGCAGACAGCGCCCTCCTCGCTCGCCGGCTGTGCATGAGCTTCCTGCAGCAGCGGCTCAGTAAGATGACGAAGCTGGATCAAGAGATGCTGGACGCCCTGAGAGTCTACGACAGCAGCCTGCCCCGCAAGCCGCAGTGGGGAGAGGACTTCTTTGGCATTGACCCCTTCTACATCGCTTTAGGTCTGGACCTATTTTCATTGCATGAGATGCAGTTTTTTTCCAGGATGAGGACTGTAGAGATGTGATGTACCTGAACCTGGATTGTATTTATCAACTGAACTAAATCTATTGGCCTATATCAAATCCAGATGGTTCCACCAGGAGAAACCTGGAAGAACCATGTTTTCTCTAGATTTAAAATGTTGATGTCTTGAGTAAACTTTCCCTCTTGTGACTGACTCAAATGACTAAACCTCATGTCCACTCAGGGCCTCAGACCGAGAGTCGCTCCCTGACTGATTACGCCATAGCAGCAGGCACGACCGCGATGAACGCCCAGCGGCTGCTGCGCACGCTGAAGCTTCAGCGGCCCGTGCTGCTGGAGGGAGCTCCTGGCGTAGGGAAAACCAGCCTGGTGGCGGCTCTGGCAAAGGCTTCTGGGAACCACCTGGTCCGAATCAACCTGTCAGAGCAAACAGTAAGCCTTCATACTCAGAGGCTCCGTTACCGAGCTTCAGAATGAACCAAACCGAGTGAAAATCTGATGTCTGATGTTCTGGCAGGATGTCACCGATTTATTTGGGACGGATCTCCCAGTGGAGGGAGGGAAAGGAGGAGAGTTTGCGTGGCGTGATGGCCCCCTCCTGGCCGCTTTGAAGGCAGGCCACTGGGTTGTCCTGGACGAGGTATACTTCTTCTTTGTCTATACATTTCCACCATGTTTTTAAGACTTTCAGTCTGTTCCTGCTGAGGATGATGAAACAATAACCTGATTATGGTGATGTGATGTCGGACTTCAAACCCACTCACGCTTCATTCCGTACTTTGAAAGCTGAACCTGGCCTCTCAGTCGGTGTTGGAGGGTCTGAACGCCTGCTTCGATCACAGAGCAGAGATCTACATTCCTGAGCTTGGCATGAGCTTCCAGGTCCAGCACGAGAAGACCAAGATCTTTGGCTGCCAGAATCCTTTCACTCAAGGTGGTGGCCGTAAAGGACTGCCCAAGTCCTTCCTCAACAGATTCACACAGGCAAGAAACTTTTACTGAATTATTATCCATATATCCATTTTTATTACAATTTATTTTATCTTATTGAGCCTTATTGTTGCCACAGAATGATGCTGATGCTCTTGCTGACTCATTGTCATCCCTGTTGAGAACCCTGACTCACTCATGTCTGCTTTCCCAGGTTTTTGTTGACCAGCTCACCAGCAAAGACATGGAGTTCATCGCGGACTCCATTTTCCCCACCATCAATAAGGAAATCCTTGCTAAAATGGTGGACTTCAGCAACAGGGTGCGTTTCTCTTCGCGTTGCTTTATTGGGCTGTTCCCAGTCTTTCTAGTGGTTTAGAGGGCTGTGTCTTCGTCCCGTAGCTCGTCCAGGAGGTGTCCGTGGAACGGCGGTGGGGTCAGAAGGGGAGCCCCTGGGAGTTCAACCTGCGTGACATGTTCAGGTGGTGTCAGCTGATGCAAGCCGACCAGTCGCCAGGGTTTTTCAGCCCAGGCCAACACGTGGCATTGGTGTATGCTGATAGAATGAGAACCGAGGCCGACAAGGCTCAGGTATCCACTCTCACCAAGTTCAACCACTTCATCGATTTATTGATGAATTTTAAATCTTTTTGTTCTCTTTTCTTTCTTCTGAAAAGCCTTTCACTGTTGTATATTACTCACATCCTGTGTTGTCCCCTCAGGTGCTGTCGGTGTTCAGGAAGGTGTTTGGGGAGGACTTTGAGCCTTACAGCGGCTCCAGGCAGTTCCACATCACTCCACTCAACCTGCAGGTGAATCCAAACACCAGCATCCAAGCCCTGTTCTCTTCATTAAAAAACGCTTCAACATTTCCTCTCTCGTGGCTCGCAGGTGGGATTTTCAGTCCTGCCGCGCAGTGGCGGAGCCCCGGTGGCGCTGGACCCCCCGCTGTCCATCACGCACCAGGCCCTGCGGCCGCTGGAGTCCCTGATGAAGTGCGTCGAGATGGGCTGGATGACGATATTGGTCGGCCCCACGGCCAGCGGCAAGACCAGCCTGGTGAGACTGCTGGCTCTGCTGACAGGACACCGCCTCAGAGTCATGGCCATGAACAGCGCCATGGACACCACTGAGCTGCTGGGAGGCTTCGAACAGGTAGCCAGGAAGTTGGTTTCAAAATATACCCCTTAACCAAAACACTAGAGCAACTTAGACCACAACTCTTTTCCTCGTTCCAGGTGGATATCATGCGACCCTGGCAGCAGGTGCTTGAAAGCGTGGACTACATAGTTGCCATGGTAATTAGGCGAGGCCTGATGTCCCTGGATGTCGGCATCCAGGACACAGAGTTCCTGCTGCAGACGTGGGGCCTGTTCTGCAACTGGCTCAATGAGAAAGAGCTGCAGAAATCTGGGGGGACGGTGGACTCTGAGGCTCTGAACAAGCTGGAGGTCATCATCCTCCTCCTGCAGAAACTCAACACCAAACTCAAAGTGTTCACCGGTGAGGGCCGAGTACTGCTGGGTAACTGATACAGGGAGCTGGGATACATTAATAAGTGTTGTTTTTTTGTCTCCAGACATGTCCAAGCTGCAGATGGACTTCACGCTGCTGAAGGAACGTCTGGCCCAGCTGGAGGACGGCTGGACTAACGGCGGCTTTGAGTGGTTGGACGGTATGCTTGTCCAGGCCCTGCAGGCCGGGGACTGGCTGCTCATGGACAACGTTAACTTCTGCAGGTGAGTGTCTGGTCGCTGACAGCAACTTGAATAAGTATTCCATCTTAGACACTACCAGTAAACTCACTTATTGCTAATGTCCTCTCTTGACATCTTCTACATGTCAGTATCCATCAGGGAGCTTTGCTTTGCCAACATTTACCAGGATGTGTAAAGTGTCTGTGGCCTGAATTAGAGCCATTTGAGTTGATGCTGTGTGTTCTGTCCTCAGCGCCTCTGTCCTGGATCGCCTCAACGCGCTGCTGGAGCCTGGCGGGTCCCTCACCATCAACGAACGCGGCGTCATAGACGGCAAGACGCCTCAAATCACCCCTCATCCCAACTTCAGGTAGCTGGAAAAGTGAAAGCTAGTTGACTTGCTGCTGAGGTTCTAGAACAGGCTGATGCTCATGTGGTGTGTGGGGCGTGCAGGTTGTTCCTGACCATGGACCCGGTGCACGGGGAGCTCTCCAGAGCCATGAGGAACAGAGGGGTGGAGATCTACATCCCAGGGGAACATGAGGGCATCTGCTGGGACTCACTGGACCTGAAGACCCTGCTTCACACTGCTGGGGTGTCTGGGGACTGCGTGTGCGATCTGCTGATTGAAATCCATAAAAGCATCAAAGCTGCCATCTGGGGTCGGTACTGCGCAACGGCAACGCATGGCTGAACTGTCTCACAGTGATTAAAACGAAACCACCTTCTCCTCCTCCTTCCAGATTCTCCTGCCTCCTCAGTGGCCTCTCTCCTGCATGCTGGCGCCCTGCTGTCCTGCCAGCTGCACAGAGGGGTGGATATACCCAGCGCCCTGCAGCACGCCTGCAGAGAGGCGTACTCCCTGTGCCAGCGCACCACTGCCAACCAAAAGGTATCAAGGCCTCATTTTCAATGCATCACCCTCTATTACATTTCTCCTGTCTGACTTTGATCAGTCCACCACATTCTATGTCATCTAAACATGACTGTCTACATTTGCCCGTAGCAAGCCCAGCAGGTGATCGAGCAGCACTTGGCCATCCTTGACACGGAGGACTGGGGCAGCGGGCTGCTGTGTGCCGGGGTTTGGCCCGACAGCTTCCCCTCCGCTCTCTTCTCCACGGAGGATTCTTGCTTCTCTGCCGTGCTGCGGGACGGACAGGTCCTGTCATTCTGCCTGAACACCCTGAGCCTGCAGGGCAAACGGTGAGGAAGTAAACGGCACGCGAGTACTTCAGCTGTACTGTGGAATATGTCAGAACTAGATGTTTGAGAAGAAGCTTTTGTTCCAAGATAAAGAGCTGGAGTCAGTCTTAAGGAGTTCAGGTGTAATTGTAATTTCTGAAAGGGAATTCTATTTCTCTCTGTGCAGGAATCTACCACTGAGCCTGAGTGACCTGCAGAGGGCGCTGCAGAGCAGCAGTGTCCACGAGAGCCTGGTGTTCTCTGAGGGGGTGGTGGATCTGGAGGAAGGAGACGCTCTGAAGCTGATCCCTACAGCAGTGAGGCTGGTGACAGAGAGAGCCTCTCATGGGGACTGGATCCTCCGCAGCAGCTGGCTCTCACATCTGGCAAAGAGCTACAAATATGTTCCCGGTTTGTGACACACTCAAGCTTTATGTTCATGATGAAATATTTGTGATGTGTTTGTCAAAGTGCAACAGAGAGATCTATTGTGTTGTTGCTGACTTCCTGCAGATTCAGCGCTGGTCCAGGTGGAGGCAGGAAACCGGGCTCTGAAAGCTGTGTTTGCGTGCAAACTTGCTGCTAAGGGCAAGTCCCTGACAGAGTTGCTGCAGCCTCACAGCACGGGTAACGTTTCTGCACGTGCTATTGTTCTTTTCCTCATCGTTATTTTGAAGGAGCCATCAGCCCTTAAGGCTGAATTTGAAAAGTTCTGAATAACTTTGTGAAGTTCCCGTCCAGCTCAAATACTGTTTTCACTTTTACTCGGTTGGAGAGCATCCATGAAAACACACCAAGTATCCAAAACAAATTTAGTTCAAACAACAGTTACAAGATGTGAATAACTGCAGCCTTTGTCTCTCACTAAGTCTCTCACTAATCATGGTGTGGCGTTGCAGATGAATACAGGATTCTGGTGGACATGCGCTGGAACAAACAATATCTGGACATCTTAGCCAACAAATGTAACTTTGAGGATGAGGAGAGGTACATGGAGTTTCTGGAGGCACTGAACACCGTTGCTAACAGGTAAACACACATTGTTTTCCATGTGAAGGAATCACACTCATGCACGCTGCACATATACCACTCAAGAGGAGAAACATCACAAGATACATTCAGAATTACTAACACATGATGTCCTCGAACGTCTCACCATTTTTACAGGGATTTAAACTGTGTATCAAAACGTTCCGTCTGAGTTGTGTGTTTGTGTCTTAGGATCGCTCTGATGATGGACAGAGAGGAGAGGTCTGTCATCTGCACCTGTGCTATAGACCTGTGTGCACAGAACTGTGCCCTTAGGATAGCCACGGCCTTCAGCAAAGGTAAACACAGGAGACCCTGGTTAGTTCTGGGCTGAGGGGGCGTGAGGACGCCTGACAGTCACCCGCGTTACTGAGCTGCTGTAACAAATCAAATCCCAACGTCCACCCAATGAGCTACAGAATTCCATGTATCTGTGTCGTCCCTGCCCTCACAGGAACTGTTGACATCGGTCACCTGCCTCACCCGGTGCTGATGCACCTGCAGACCTTCTTCGAGCTGTGGAACTCATTCACGCTGCAGGCTGTGCTGAGCGGACAGAACTACATCTCTGACCACATCACGTTTGAGGTGGGGTCACCACTGCCGATCCTCTTTCTGCCAGTACTGCTACTGCTACTCTGTGCTAGTACATAAAATGATGTGTTTTTCTGCTTATATCTTTTACTCATAGCTGCAAATGTTTGCAGACAAGCCCAATATGCCCTCAGAGGCATAACAGGGGACATGTTGAATGAGGCGGTCGCACGTCACCCATGCTTGTCTACCTGTGCTGTGTTTTCAGATCATGCAGTTGCTGCAGTGGCTCGACCGTTTCTGGGACGTGTGCAGCACGCTGCCGGCCGACTCTCAGGGCATCTCCGTGCTGTCCCTGCACTGGCAGTGGGTGCAGAAACACCTCATCCTCCGGCTGCCGCAGCTGCTGCTGGGAGACGCCGACACCACGTTAGAGTAAAGATCTAACTCCACTGAAGTTATACATATGACAGCGTTACTTAATTTCGCTCTGTCTTCACAACTAATGCTTGTGATTGTGCTGTGTCCAGAGGTCACCAGGAGCTGCAGGTGGTCTCCGCAGCCATCCAGACCGTTCTGTCCACCCCAGTGTCTGTGACCACGGCACTGAAAGGCATCCAGAAAACTCTGGGGAAAGCTCTGCCATTCAAGGTGAGGAAGACGATTGTCTAATAACTGTAATGAAGATAAAGCTACGTTTTCTGTGTGTGTTTGTTTAAATCTGTTCACTTCATAAACCGTGTCATCTTCTCCAGCTGGAGTCAGTGGGTAAGTGCGCGTCTCTGCTGCGACTCCTGAGCAGAGCTTTAGATGTCAGTGATCTGAGGCTGGACGGCAGCGCTGGGCCTTGGAGACACGATCTGCTCCGACTCCAGAGCGCCGCGCTCAAACTGGACATTAAAGAGAGTCTGCTGGAGGCCTGGGGCCTTGTTCTGCTGGCGAACAACCAGCTGGATCCTCAGAAGTCTGGTGAGCGTGTGTTCCACAAAGGAAAGAGAAGCCAGGCAGTTGTTTCAGCACAAAGTGTCTGCTTTGCTTTGTTTATATAAAAATAAAAGTTGCTTTTAGTACTTTTAATATCAGGTTGTATTCAGTTTGAAACCTTCCTTGACACGTCTCCATCACACAGGAGTGCTGGAGAGGTTGGTGTCCAGTGTGGAGCAGCAGCAGTGTCAGATGACCTCCAGGGGTCTCTTAGAGTTCCGCTCCATCCCTGAGGAGGAGGAGGGCGCAGCGGCCGGGGTCCAGTTGGCCAGAAAGGAGCTGCAGCAGCTCAGCCGCAGAGCCCAGCTCTGGCCCCTGATGGAGGAACTGGCTGTGCTCAACCAGCTGCGACTCAGCACTGACCTGCTGCACCTGGCTCTAGCTCCTGGGTAAAAAAAGAAATAAAAAAATCAGCCTCTCATCTCACAACACGACATTTCTGGAGAGCGACAGTTTTGTTAACTCTTAGTGTTGATGCTGCAGTGATCAGGAGGCAGAAGACGGCATACGACGAGAACTCTCCCGACATCTTCGTTACTGCCTCCAGTCCACACCGATGAACGTCAGCCAGCTGCAGCCCCTCTGGTTCCTGCTCAGCAGCGACAGGGTCAGTACGACCAGCATTTCCTGACAGTCTTGAAACACTCCTAGAATTGAATTCTGATTCATGATTTTTTTTTTCCCCCCCAGCCCGCTGAGGAGCTGCAGTTTGTGTGGTGCGACCTCCTGTCAGAGGCTCTGGCTGCCTTGTGGACCAGCTACGCGACCTCTGACCCAGACCGCTGGTTGAAGTGGGACCCACTCAATCCTGAGACCAAGCCAGTTCCAAGGCTGTCCCACGGAGCCGATAACATGGTAGTGGTCTCTTATCAACTACGTCCAACTGTGTCTGTGGCTGCAGCCTGAACAGGTTTCCCATGTTTTATTTTTAGGGTCCGGCCATGTTAAGCAAAGCCGTGTGGTCGCATTGCATGCTGGGAGTGCTCACGAGCAGCGAGACGAGCGATCGCTGGGAGCCGTCGGCAGCCGTCCTGCTCTCCCTCTCCCATGTCACCCTGGGCGAGTGGAAGGAGAGGATCCAGCAGCTGCAGGACGTGTCTGCGGTGCTGTGGGACAACATGGCCGTCCCTGCGCTCGCTGAGTTCAGGTAGATGAGACGCAACTCGTATTCTTCATGTCTTAAAAACAGTTTTTAATCACCACCACCACCACGTGCCTTCAGGGGCACAGACTTCAGACTGCAGGGCGCCGTCCTGCGGCGGCAGCTGCAGAGCATGGCGGACCTGCTGCCACCCAGTCTGCAGGAGGGCTACATGGAGAGCTGCGAGAGCCTGGTGGAGGACGCTGACCCTCTGATCGCTGCCCAGGAGATCCAGACGGTCTTCAGAGACTTTCTACCCCCCAACCTGCTCCCCGACAGCCTGGTGCAGTCCTGCATGACCTGCCTGCAGCAGTACGTGCAAAGCAAGGTCCAAGGCTCCAACTCTCTGGCCCGCTCGGGGGTGTTCTGGGTCAACATGGGCCTGCTGCAGATTAAAGTGTGGACTCCACAAACGATCTTTGATCCCGCCGTGAAGAGGGCCTACAAACTCAACTACGCTCAGCAAGAGGTCAGAGCTAATTATCCTGTTTTGCCTTTGAGTCCTTTGTGCCATGGAGATTATTATTGTATTATATGTTGTTGTGAATATAAAGTCACTTGTGTGTTGTGACACATACTGGATTTGATACAGTACATTTTTATTTGGATTGGCACCTTATTTCTATACCAATAAACACCACCCTATCTAGTGATCTGGGTGAGAAGGAATGTCCCAGCCTGCCGTCAGAAAATCCTTAATCCTTGAAATGCGTCCATGGATTTCTTGCAGCTGGCTCTGCTGCAGGAGGAGTGGAGAGGTCGCAGTCTGTCGTCTCAGTTGATGACGGGAGCAGAGCTGGAGGAGAGCAGCACCACCGACGGCTTCCAGCATCCTCGCATCAGGTCAGAGCCTGTGCCACGTTCCCACCCTGTGAACGCCGATATGTAGCGATCGAGAAGCAAATATCTTTTAAAACCCCGGACTCTATGCTTAATGACCGCTGGTCATTTACTTACTTACTGAGCTGAGACATATCATTACGCAGGTACTTGTGGATCCGTATGCAGCAGGTGAAGGAGCAGATAGCTGAGCTCTCCAGGAAACAGGCCTGTCGCCCTCACGAGCCCCAGTACGGCCGACTCTTCCAGGAGCTGCAGCACTACCTCTGCAGCATCGGCCAGGCTTCCAGGATCGAGGACCTGCTGTCTCACCTGCTCAAGGCCCTGCAGGGCTCGTCCAAATCCAGGTCATTTGTCCAGAGTCTGCTGAAGGAGGAGGCCGTGTGGCAGAACTCCCAGCAGCGCTTCTCCCAGAGGCTGCTCGAGGAGTACCCCCTGTACCCGGACGTGGTGGGGCCGGTGCGGACCGGCATCCTCCAGCTCCGGCACGGCATGCGGCTGGTGGCCTCCCAGGCGGCCGCCTCGCTCGCGCCTGTGCCAGGTCTGCACAAGCTGGTGTCCTGCCTGCTGGCCTTCCCCTCCCTGTCCTCCAGTCTCCCGTCCTACCTGGCCCGGGCGGACTTCCTCTGCTCCTCGGCGTGCATGGACGTGCTGCGCTGCCTGGCGAAGCTCCTGCCCCAACAGGACCCCGAGCATGTGGTGCCCACGTCCTCCACGCTGCTGCTGAACGCTCTGCTGCTCGTGCAGTGCCACACCCTGTCCTCAGGAGCGTTGAGCTGCGAGGCACACGGCCTCTTCAGACACATCTGTCAGGTCAGAGCCTTGAGTTGTGTGTCAAGCATCTGCCTGACCTGCTTTATGCTGCTCTGCTGACTAACGCCATGCTACTCAGGCTGTGGTGAACGAGTGGGACGAGCAGGAGAGGAGGAAGAGAGAGAGAGAGCAGCTGGAGGCCAGCCTGTACCGCAACCGCTCCCGACTGCACGGCTCGGGCCTGACCGAGGAGGAGCAGGAGGAGAGGGACTTCAGAACCCGGTTCCCACAGTTCAACAAGGTATTGAGGGAGCTGCTCACACCGGTCCTGACTCAGATAAGTGAACATGAAACCAGGGCATGCTCATTCTTTGTGTCCCTGCTCCTCATCAGGATTTTGCAGACATCACATCCGAGCCCAGCCTGGAGGCTCCAGCAGACGCTGAGACTGAGGAGGAGACAACGGAGAGCGGCTCCCTGTCTCGGCCCGCCATGAACTTGGTGGTCCAGCTCCACCAGCAGCTCTGTCTGGGACACGCCCAGTCACTGTGGCACCAGGGCACAGTAACAGCCAATCACAGCAAAGAATCCATCAAAGCCCTGGTCTCCTCCTACCAGATTGCTGCCCCTCTGATGTCCCGCTTCTATCACCTGATTGGTCAGTATCTTTGTTAGCTTGCAGCGCAGCAGCAGAGCCTTCATGGAAATGGAAACTGGCTCATGGCTTCCCCTGGTTTCCTTCAGATGCTGAACTGGACCAGCAGCTGACAGGAAGTGAGCTGCTGCTCTCCGCCCTCCTCCAGAACACGGTGCGGGGCTCAGGGGGCCCTGATGGTCTGTGCGTCACCTCAGAGGGACCCTATGACTTCTATCAGCAGCCCAACATGAGCGAGGCCTGCCACTGTCTCCCTGTTCTCGAGCAGCTGAGTGAGGCGGTGAAGCAGAGGCTGGACGACTGGCCCGAGCACCCCGCGCTCGTTCAGGTCCGTTCGGTTTCAAACGGAGGAGGATCACCTTCTCTTGGATCCAGAGACACATTCATACAGATTCTTTCGATGAGTTATTGAACTTTGGGCTCTAAAAAGTAACCCTGTGATTGTGTGTGTTGTTTTTCAGTTGACTGTTGTGGTGGAGAGGATCACGGCTTTCAGTCTGGCCAGTCCGCTGGCCAAGTTTCTCAATGGTCTGGAGATCCTGCTCAGTAAAGCACAGGTGAGCTCAGATAAGGGGCGATGCATTTGCTGAGATGTGAGAGCTCTGTGCTTATTATCTCCTCTATTCCCTGCCGCTGTCCTCAGGACTGGGAGAACAACGCCAGCCGCTCGGTCTCTCTGAGGAAAGAACTGGAACCAGTCACCCAGCTCATTATCCAGTGGCGCAAACTGGAGCTCAGGTGTGTCACAGTTATTGTTCGATACTTGTGGAGAGAGAGACTCTCACTTCTTGCTTAAATGGGTCCTGTAATTGTTGTGGTTTGGTAGTTGTTGGTCGAGCAGCCTGGACAACGCGATGATGCGGCACACTGAGAAATCAACCAAGCACTGGTTCTCTATCTACCAGCTGGTGGAGCGGTATCTGGAGGAGCAGAGCAACCAGCCAGGTACTATTGGTTTCTAATATAGTTGACTTAGCAAATAACCACATGATGTGCACTGATGTTTAAAATGTATACTGTACGTCTTTAATAGTTATCCTTAACAAACTAACCCTGCCACTTGTCACTCCCCCCTCAGATGCGGAGGTGGAGCGCCTCTCCCTGACGTCGGTGTCCTCCACCCTCCAGGCCTTCATGGAGGGCTCCACCCTGGGAGAGTTCCACACCCGTCTGACCATGCTGCTCAGCTTCCACTGCCACCTCCTTCTGGTCCCCAAGCTGCCTGGACAAGGTCAGCCATCATCACTCTATTACTACTTGATCACTACTGTGGACAGTGACCTTCAGCTCCAAACCAGCTAGTGTCTCATGTCAGACAGAGATAGAGAGATGACGTGTCAACTACTTCCTGTCTTCCAGAGCCTTTGTCCAGTCTGCTGTGGAACCTGCATAAATACTACAGTCAGTTCTCTGACTGCATCCAGACCAAACTCAGTCAACTCAGGCAGCCCATCGAGAAGGAGCTCAAGGTTCATTACACTCTGCTTATCTTGTCCCTGCATGTCAGGTTAAAATATAGCTTTGAATATACGGATATTAAACGTTAAGTTCCACCGTCGCTGTTGCTTTCAGGACTTTGTGAAGATCTCCAAGTGGAACGATGTCAGCTTCTGGTCCATCAAAGCGTCAGTGGATAAGACACATAGGTGAGATATAACAGTAAAGATCATCTGTTAGATATGAGGTACTCATCAGTGAACGATGCTCATGCTTTTATCATCAAATCAGTTCAAGGTTTTATGAACATGTTTAGTCTTCTATCGATCCAACATTAATATATTTGTTTATGTCCTGTATCTGTACCAAGAAAACTATTTTCACATAATAATAATATGACGTTTCTAAGATCAGGCTGTAACATTCTGCTCATGCACGTTCCCTCAGGACGCTCTTCAAGTTTGTCAAGAAGTTTGAGGAGGCCCTGAGTGGTCCAAGTGCTCCTGCTCTGGTGGAACAGGGGAGCAGCGCAGGCCTGGACAGCGTGGACACCAACTCTGAGGAGACACCCATCCATCGGGTTCACAGGGCTCTGAAGAGCAACCTGCCCGGGAAGGGCAGAGACCTGCAGGTACAGGTCTCATAGCAAATGAATCATATGTTGTTTTTATTTCCTATAGTTTACCTTTGAATTTGAATCTGCGTAATGAATAAACACCCAGAGATGAATTGTGTATTTCAGGATGAGGAGCCGGAGGAAGGAGTGGAAGCTTCGTCTCTACAGGGACGTCTGCCTGTTCTGACCAGGAAGATGAAGAAGATATGTAACCAGTTTGTGAAGAAGAACCCAGTGCCTGAGCTGGCAGAAGACCTGGACTCTTTCACAGGTAGAAACAGACTCAATGACAACAATACATGTCGCTAGATCCATCGAAATGAATTCAGTTTTTGACCACTGCAGTGGCTCGAACATCGTTTTTTTCTGAGCCCGTCTGAGCTGTGAGACGTCTTGTGTTCTTCCCAGGCGAGGTCATCAGCAACCTGCGAGACCTGCAAAGCCTCAGCGTCAACATGTCAGCAGAGAAGGAGAAACAGAAGTCGGAGGTGAAGCACATCCTCCAACAGAAGCAGAGGGCGCTGTCTGACCTGTTCAAGATGCTCTCAGATATCGGTGAGTTTCTCCCTCTGACACAGTGTCCTGACTCAAAAGAAACAGCCCAACGCAACCTGTCCGTCTGCGCCCTCTGTCCCAGGTCTCTCGTACCGTAAAGGCCTGATATGGAACCGGACGGCCGACCCAGAGAAGATGCTGTGTATGCAGCCGCTGGAGATGAGCACTGCCCTTTCTGCTGCCGGCAACCAGGAGCAGGCTGAGAACATGTAATACTCACATACTTTATGTCTATATAAGTCCATGGAAGCAGAGGACCACTCTAACCTCTTAACTCCACTCCTGGTGCTGCAGGTTGTTCACAGAGCTGTTGGCAGCGTGGGATGGATGTCAGAAGTACTTCTATCGCTCATGGGCCCGGAAGACGGTCATGATGGCTGCTCTCCAGCAGCCTGCTAAGGTCAGGCACAGCCTGCTGCTGGTATTGAGGCGTTGTTTGTGCGTATGCATCCTGAAGGGTGTGTGTTTTTGGTCGGTCGTAGGAGCTGGGTCTGGGAAACATTGAGCGCTGCCGGGGCTTCTCCTCTCACATGTTCAAGCTGCTCCTCAGGCAGAGGCGCCGCCTGGCCACGCTCACAGAGCAGTGGGTCCATCTCAGGTCAGCATTTCCTGAATGACTTGGACTCAACCTAAACTATGTAATTAACTTCATGGGTAGATAAAGTTTGATCCTGCCACCTGTAGGAGGCTGACTTTCAGCATACAGGACATCAAGACCCACCTCCAGAGCAACAGTAAGGACCCAGGGTGCAGCATCCCACCCCAGGCCTCTCTCCAGGGCTGGGTGAGCAGAGGCCAGGCGCTGGCCGCCCAGTGCACCACGCTCCTGCAGCAGCTGGCCTGGCTGCTGCAGTGCTGCCCCGAGGACCTTCAGCAGGAGGAGGCGAGCGGCAGCTGCAGGCAGCAGAACCTGAGGTGCCCGTCCCCGCTGGCCGTGCACCGCCAGCCTCCCGGCTGCCTGATGAGGAGGGGAGACGCCACGTGGTGCCAGCTGCGCCAGCGCGTGACGGACATGTTGAAGCAGAGCGAGAAACTGAAGGTGGAGCTGGACGGAGTGGCCCAGCAGAACAGTGAGAGGGCGCTCCACACGTGGTAAGACGCACGGCCACACGAGGTTTTTAATTTTTAAAAATGTATAGGCCTGATAACACGGCTGTTTTCCCACAGGGACCATTTCGTAAGATGCTGTTCCAGCTTTGACCAGCTGGGGGCTGTGGCGGCTCAGATGCCCAGCATGGAGCGCCTCTTCGTCCCGGCCACCAGCGTCGGGGGCGCGGAGAGTCAGCCGGCCGTCACCCAGAGCCTGCAGCACGTCAGAGCGCAGGTGGAGGCTGACATCACCGAGTTCACCACCTGGAAGACTCAGCTGCTCTCCCTGGGACCCCAGCACCCAGGTGAGCTCCCCCCTCAGTCAGACCAGACGCCGACCATTCCATCAGGGCTCTCTGACAGACACTGACCCCCCTCCCCCCCGTTCAGATCACCAGTCTGCCTTCACCACCGACTTCTCTGCTGAGCTGGAGGCCAACATCAGCACGGTGCTGTGCGCTGTCCAGACGCTTGTGAAGAGGAGGGAGCGAGAGCAGCAACATGGAGACGAGCAGAGAGGTGAGGATGATGCACAGGCTTAAGAACCCACTGTCTTTGAAATCCCGAGCTGGGTGACGTTGGGGGGCTCATGTCACACCCCTGCAGAGATTGAGACTGTAGATTGAATTCATTCATTCATTCATTCATTCATGCCTTGAATAGGATAGCATGCAGAAGCACCAAACCTTTCTTTGAAGCTTTCTTGATCATGTTTAACTGACTATACAACGCTATGCAGTCGGAGCTGAAAAGGAGGACAAGGAGGAAGAGGGGGAGGGGGAGGAGCCTATGGAGGACCTGCTGAAGCCCGGTCACCTGGCCCGTCTCATGGAGGAGGAGCTGGAAGCAGAGGTGGAGACTCTGGGGGTGGGAGCCGTCAACGTCAGACTGGAGAATCTGCTCGGCGCGCTGAGAGCCCACAGAGACGCCTGCCCAGCCCCACAGCTCCAGGTATGAACCACAGCTGCACATCTGGACCTCTGTGGTGACGCTGTGTTTGTAACGTGTCTCTCGTGGCGTTTAGGAGGTGAACAGGGCGTGCAGCATGCTGGTGCGTCTGGAGCCTCTGTTGGGGATCTACTCCGACCTGGTGCGATACTACCTGGCCGTGTCCATGGGAGCGCACAGGAGCACCGGCAAGCTGCTGTCTGTGCTGGCCGGCATCTTCACCGAGCTCGCCCAGAAGGTGCAGAGAAACCTTTCTCCTCTTCACTTTGGCTGCCATTATTAAGTGTTGCAGTTCTCCTGGAAGCAGGGATTAAATGATTCTCTCCTCCTCAGGGGTTCTGCCTCCCCCAGGAGCTGATGGCCGGCGGAGACGGAGAAGGTGCCACAGAGTTCCACGACTACGAGGGCGGGGGCATAGGAGAGGGGGAGGGCTCCAAAGACGTCAGTGACAAGATTGAGAACGAAGAGCAGGTGACGGAATTTTCTATCACCTTTAACCAGCTTTATTCTGGAGATTTGAACGAACTCCCCTGGCAAATGTCTTAATGTGTTGTCCAGTCAGAAAATTCCTTTTTTTAATTTTATGCAGTATTTTGGCTCTATGTGGAAATCCATTTTCCAGTTGTATAAAACTTGAATACGTCTTTCATCTGAAACCCTAAGGAGCATTTCTATCGTTTAGTTTATTTTTTTGATCCAACATTTCTTCCAGGTGGAGGACAGCTTTCAGGAGGGCCAGGAGAAGGAAGAACAAGCACAGGATAAAGAGAAGATCAAGGCCGAAGACAACGCTATTGAAATGTCAGAGGACTTTGATGGCCAGATGCATGATGGGGACGAGAATGAACCAGGTGATTCAGCTCCGCTCATTTTACTTTTTTATTATCTTTGGCAAAAGGCTAAAAAGGACTTGTTAACTCTCAGCCCCGCCCCTTCTTTCATTCCTCATCCTCAGGTGAAGATGAAGACTCGGATAAAGAGGACCAGGAGGAGCTGGACAAAAAGATGGGGAACCTGGGTGAGGGCCAGACCGACACTCTGGATGAGAGGATGTGGGGCGATGATGAGGATGACGAGGAGGAAGAGGGAAGTGAGCAGGAGGAAGAGTCTGGCCAGGGAATGGACCAGGTAAAGGACACTGCATCGCCATCAGGGTTGAAAATATAAAACACCATTTAAAATTCATCCTAAAGGCTGTTGGCTGTTCTTTAAACTGATGAATATCAAAGAGTGTGGCCTTATTTATAATAAAACTGGATTCTTTGACAGGGTGAATCTGAGCTGGTTGCCAAAGACGACAACTTGGACGCCGCAGAGCCAAACAAAGACAAGAAAAACCAGGATAAAGAAGAACAGATGGACGAGGAAGCAAAGGAAAAGATCCACGAGCAAGGAGATGAGGTAGTATTTGTTCACAGTTCATTCGTGCTCCTCTGGTTTCTCTGCTCGTGCCCCGTCTGACCTGCACCGTCGCTCTTTCTCAGAGGGAGTTTGATGAGAACGAAGTGGATCCGTACCACGGTCAGCAGGACAAGAGGCCTGAGCCCGAGGCCATGGATCTGCCCGACGACCTCAACCTGGACCAGGATGAAGAGGCTGGAGACGACGGGGAGGGCGAGAGTGACGGTGAGGAGTGATTGACAGAATATTCCAAACTTCTGCACATCTGGAGTAACTCTCTGGAATGAACGTTTTAAACAATACATTATTCAGCAGTCTTGTTTTTGGTTAAAGTACATTTAATGTCATCTCCAGGAAACGCTCATCAAACAAATGTTAAATCTGCACAATACTCACACGTCACAGAGTGAGACAGAGCCTCAGTGTTAGTTAAGAGCTGAACGTGACCTTTCCATCTTCAGGGGAGAATCCCTTCGACATCGATGAAAAACCCATGGACCTGGATGAGAAGGAGGACGGAGAGAAGGAAGGAGCAGAGGGGGAGCAGGAGGAGCAGGCAGACCTACCAGGAGAGGAGAATGAACAAGAGCCCAAGACTGAAGAGGGGGAGGAGGGAGAAGGAGAGAAAAACGAATGTGATGAGGAGCCTGCAGAGCAGGATGAAGAGGAGGAGAAGGAGAAGAGAGGGGAGGAGGCAGGAAGAGATGAAGATCAGGCTGTTCGAAAAGACAAAGGCAACAAACCCCAGGTGTGCATGTCAAGGAGCTTCTGCGCCTCCTCTCAGGCACATGCTTTTGTTCTGTCTCACTCTCTCGTGCGTGCAGGAGGAGGAGGAGGAGGGCGGAGGCGAGGATCAGGAGCAGCCAGAGTCAGCAGAGAGGAAGGAGCACGACAGAGACGGTCAGACGGGAGAGGACAACGTCCAGAGTGACACAGCAGTGGAGCTGGGAGGGGAGGCGTCAGAGAGGGACCAGGCTAAAGAGGTACACTGTCAGTGAGCGGCATCATGGGACACGGAGTAAAGACTGACGAGGTTTCACCGTGAGAGGATTTGAGAGGCTCATCGTCCCTTCACAGCAGATCTGTGCGTTTCCTCTGTAGGAGCACGGCAGCGGGGCGGCTGACGCCAGCCAGGCCGACGGTCACGAGTCCAAGCTGACGGCCAGGATGGCTTCCCAGACACGGCCTCAGAGCAAGACTCAGGTGCAGCTCACAGGGATCACGCTCCGCTTCGGCCTCCGTTCGCGTTTCAGGCTCTCATTGTTTTCTTCTGCTTCAGAGCTTCAAGAGAAAACCCGGCCACGCAGACAACGAGCGATCGACGGGCGACTACAACGAGCGGATAAACAAGCGTCTGCGTACGCTGGAGAGCAGCAGGGAGCGAACTGAGGACAACCAGCAGAGCGACGCTCGGCAGGAGTCGGACCAGTACGAGCACATCAAGCAGGGAGAGACGGCCTACGACGCTCAGACATACGGTCAGTGGTCGCACGTGCACACGAGCGCCGCACCGGAGCCTCAGAGCAGGACGAATGGAGGAGTGTTGTGTTTCCAGATGTGGCGAGTGCCGACCAGCAGAAAGCGGCGGGGCCTCAGCAGGACCAGGACGAAGATCAGATCAATGAGGACGTTGCCATGGAAACCGAGGAGCTCCAGGCCGCCGAGGTCCAGGAGCTGAAGCCTGAGCAGCTGGATTCAACCAAGGCCTCCCAGAAAGGTGCCAACACGTGCTCCTCTCTCGAGGTTTTAATGAAAGCTGAACGCCATCTCACTTCTCCGTCCTTTCACTGACGTGCAGGTTTAGACAGTGGAGAGATGGAGGTGCAGAGGCAGGGAGAGGAGGAGGAGGAGGACCAGGAGAGATGGAAGGAGCGACAGCGGCCGGCAGATGAGGAGCGAGCAGAGAGAAGCACGGAATCGACCATTCACACGGTCCCAGAGCTGCTGATGGACGCCATGGAGGTAAACGAGCGCCGTCGTCTTCTTCCTCTTTCTACACAAACATTCTAAATTACGTTTTTGTTTTTTTAGTATCAAAGTCAGACTTAAGAGCCGTGTTTCTCTCAGGGTTCCTGGAGATCCTTAAAAAGTCATTGAATTCTAAAAATAAGGCCTGAATTGTCATTAAAATGTCTTAAATGTGTCAAAGGTCTTAACATATTTGATCATCTGACACGTGGTCTCAAATCTCAAGTCTTGAATGGAACTTGCGTGAAGCTGGGGAACCCTGTCTCTGCGTGTGTTTGCAGAAAGCAGAGAGAGACCCAGAGGAGATGAGGAGGGAGATGGAGCTGCAGCTGGAGGCGTGGCACAAGCTGCCGGCAGGCGCTCAGGAGGAGGTGAGGTTCAAGTCTGTCTCAGATATGTTCCATGTGAGGTTTTAGCATTTTGTCCCTCGTCTCAATGGGTGTAACATGATCTCATTTGCATATGACGTTATTAAGATGTGGGATGAGGAGACGTGAGCAGAGCGATGCTGTTCATTTATCAGTTTATCGTCTGTTTCAGGAGAGCGCCGCTGCGTCCATGTGGCACCAGTACCAGACGCTGACGTCCGCTCTGTCCCAGCAGCTGTGCGAGCAGCTCCGCCTCATCCTGGAGCCCACACAGGCCGCCAAGCTCAGGTCAGTGCACACACACACGCACACGCGCACGATGCATCGGCAGATTGTCCAACCCGTGGTGTTGACCGGTGGCTTCGCAGGGGAGATTACCGCACGGGGAAGCGTCTGAACATGAGGAAGGTCATCCCCTACATCGCCAGTCAGTTCCGCAAAGACAAGATCTGGCTGAGGAGGACCAAGCCCAGTAAGAGGGAGTACCACATCTGTCTGGCTGTGGACGACTCCTCCAGTATGGTGGACAACCACTCCAAACAGGTGAGAGAGGCCCGTGAAGGAGCCCTGTGGGACTGAAAACGGTGACAAAACAAATCCATATGAATGATCGATTATAGAGGCTCTGCTGGAGGTGGCTTGTGTCGGTACAGGAGGAAAGATGTAGGCTGTGACTCAGTAAATAACTGACAATCTGCGTGTGTGTGTGTGTGTGTCAGCTGGCGTTTGAATCCCTGTCAGTGATCATCAACGCTCTCACTCTGCTGGAGGTGGGACAGGTGTCCGTGTGCAGGTGAGGACGTCTTTCGTTCTTGTTTTTACGTTATTTGCCCAGTAATGACTGGAAGCGGCAACACCATTAATGTTCATGATCACAGACACTGGAATGCACTGTTTCTTTTTCCTTCTGATTCAAATGTGATGTGACATCCGTGTGTCCAGCTTTGGCGAGCAGGTGCAGCTGCTCCACCCCTTCCAGCAGCAGTTCAACGACGAGTCAGGTGCTCGCATCCTCCGACTGTGTCAGTTCCAGCAGAAGAAGACCAGAATAGCACAGGTGTTGGGGGGGGGTTGCTTCCTTGTTCTGGAACCTGTGATGGGCCTCATGCATGTATCTCGTCACACTCACTCTCTCCATCCTCTTCTCTCCTCCGTAGTTTTTGGAGTCTGCCACCAAAATGTTCCTGGCAGCTCGGCAGCAGATTCCAGGATCCGTGAACTCAGGTACAGACTCGCTCAACTGATGCTGTGTATTATGGGATGTGTGACGTGTGTGGTGCCATTGAAATAGAAAAGGTTGAGCAGAAACAGCTGAGAATAATCATCAAATGTCTCGTTGACAAAATATCAGAATCAGTTCGACGTTTAGATCAAAAGTGACTTCAGTTCCTTTCTTCCTGCTGCACATGAGTAAACACAGTCACATGACGCTGGATGTCCTCAAAGAGCCAGAGACACGCCCATTTCTTTGATCCATCAGTCGATATCATCAGCGAATAGTTTCATCTCACTTGACCCCTGACCTTGCTCCACAGACACAGCCCAGCTGCTGGTCATCGTCTCTGACGGCCGGGGGCTCTTCCTCGAGGGGAAGGAGCGGGTGACGGCGGCAGTGCGAGCAGCTCGCGGCGCAAATGTCTTCGTCATCTTCGTGGTTCTCGACAACCCCAACTCACGGGTGAGGAACGCAGGATTCGGCCCCGCCCCTGTTTAACCTCTCCGTAAACAAACTATAACCACTTTGCGTCTCTCTCTCTCTCTCTCTCTCTCTCTCTCTCTCTCTCTCTCTCTCTCTCTCTCTCTCTCTCTCTCTCTCTCTCTCTCTCTCTCTGTTTGCGCCGCAGGACTCCATCCTTGACATCAAGGTCCCCATATTCAAAGGACCGGGAGAACTCCCAGAGATCCGCTCCTACATGGAGGAGTTCCCCTTCCCCTTCTACGTCATCCTGCGAGACGTCAACGCCCTGCCGGAGACGCTGAGCGACGCCCTCAGGCAGTGGTTCGAGCTGGTCACGGCAGCCGACCAATGAGAAGCCACCTTTCTCACAAAGGGAGAAGTGTTGCGGCGACGGGCCGCGCGACGCCACTCTGCTGCTAAGCTCCTCAAGTCAGAACTGAAAATCAGCCAACCAGAAGACGGACTTACCGCTGTACATGTGCCTTTATTTTTCTTATTTTTACTGTAGGATTCAGTAGAGTTTAATAGCAACCTCGGGCCGTTTTATCTTTGTTATCGGAACCGGAATCGTGTTTCTTTTGTAATGTAACGAGGATTGCTTTAACCTGCACGTCTCCGATGAAACGATAGAAGTAAAATTGTGATCTCCATTGCGTGTGAACCACCTCAGTGAAGAGTCAGTAAATACCTCTGTCCACCTCGTACAAACCCCCCCCTCCCC
Source organism: Pseudorhombus dupliciocellatus (assembly GCA_016785235.1). Classification (NCBI taxonomy): domain Eukaryota; kingdom Metazoa; phylum Chordata; class Actinopteri; order Pleuronectiformes; family Paralichthyidae; genus Pseudorhombus; species Pseudorhombus dupliciocellatus. The sequence goes on along the minus strand of JAFBJW010000202.1, from coordinate 365,727 downwards.
CAGCTGTTCGAGTGGGCGTGACAGCCGGTGCTGCAGAGATCCTCCAACCTTTCACGTGAACACGGCAGCTGGTCACGACTCGCAGTAGCATGTTGTCGCGGTCGTGACCGACGCTCGGAGGACCTCAGAGGGGAGAACAGTATCCAGCTGCTGCGCGACAGGTCAGAGGCACGGCCACGGCTCCGTCACGGGTCACAGGTTTTCTAGAAATACACTTTGAAGCACAACCGCGCTCGAAACGGACACCCCAGTACGATGAACCAGTTTTTGTGGTTTCAAGACGTCGATCCCAACGCCGGCTGAGACACGTCTGCTAGGAGTAGATGAAATGTGCGTCGTCACCTCTGTGTTTTCGTAGCAGACTCTGGTCATATTTAAGAGCATCCATCTGTTAAATCGTGACACGAATGATCCTGACAATAAACGGTTTAAAAATCAGCTCTGCTCGTTGTTTTACTCTTTTCAACACTTTTTATCACATTTTAGAAAATAAACTTAAAGATAAATAAATAAACTTAAATAATAAATAAATATAAATTAATAACTTTAATTTAATACATAATAATAATAATATAAATGGTAAATAAACACAAAAAGGTGCGTGTGAATATCCTGTGGTCACTTCCGTTGCCCTCGCTGGTCCTGACGCTATTGCAGCTGTTCCTCTCCGCTCCACCAGAGGGCGCTGCTCGCTGACTTAGACCGGAAGTTGCCGTCATCACAACATCCGCCTGTGTGCGCACACGGCCAAAGATGGCGGGCTCCAGGTTGCCTGCCGCTGCTCTCTCTCTGAAACAGGTGCGTCTGAATCCTGAGCGTGTCCTTAATGCTTGTAGCTAACACGGAGGCTGACGGAGGCGCTGGTCGTGTCTCCTGTGGAACTTAGAACCGGGACGTTGACTCGATTCTGTCGCCGGAGGAAGAAGAAGAAGGTTCAACCTTCGGTGACCTGCTCTGCTATCTCTCCGTGTTTCAGTTCCTGCAGAGGCAGAAGGTGCTGGGGATCTACCGGAACATGCTAAGGACCATACAGCAGGTCCCCAGCGAGGCGGACAGGAAGTACCTGAAAGACTGGGCCCGAGAGGAGTTCAAGAGGAACAAGAACGCCACGGAGCAGGTAGAGGGCGCGGCCTTCACACAGGGACCGGGGGGGCTAGCATTTAACCGGGCAGCTAGCTTTGTTGAAGCCAGGACGTTTCTTCAGTTTCAGTCTTTTTTGGACAGTTTTGCTGAAACATTGTTAAGCCCAGTCACCTGTTCTTGGCATTTAATGTTCCCTCAACACTATCGTTTGGTTCTATCTGATATCGATGCCAAACCAATGCGTTTAAAATGACGCCAGAATCAGAAACATTTATTGGCCAAGTACGTGTTAGCATACAAGTAACTTGTTTCGGCAGATCTTGACTCGCAGAGATTTGTAAGAATAAAGTAGTTGAAGGAGAAGAAAGTGAAAAAGATGATCTATTCCTCCAGTAATCCAGTTGAGTGGACTCAGAGTTCAGAGTTCAATAGGGTAATGGCAGAAGGATAGAAGCTGTTTGGCTCTGTAGCGCCTACCAGAGGGGAGAGTGTGGAACAGAAAAGATCCGGGATGAGTGGAGGATGCCCATACTTAAAAACACTGAACAAAATGACGGTCAACGATTAGAACAGTTTTTTTTTTTTATTGCAACTGAACCTTGAAATGTATTAATGTTAATATTAATATTAACTCTGAACAGTTTAAAGTATACTTAACTGAAATATATAAATGGTGCAAAACTATAAATGATAAATAAAACCTATCTATGTTTAGGATGTGCAAACCATTTTCCCAGCGTCCTCTGCTCTCGTTTCCTCCAGGACGCCATCCGGATGATGATCACCCAGGCGAACAACCACCTGGAGGAGCTGCAGCGGTCTCTGGCGCTGGCCAGAAGTTAGCGACCCTGAGCAACCAGGAGTCCCTTTACTGAAAGAGACTGTGATGGAGTAACCGTGGAAACAGGAAGCCCCTCCTCCCCCACTGTCAGTCGAAGGGGCGTCATGGACCTGAATGCATCCCACTGTTTCCAGCATGAACTGTGACCCACCCGGACTGTTCTTCACGCTGTGTTGTGTGTCTGTTGTGTAATAATCAAGGACGCCGCACGTCACGAGGATTAAGAACAATCTTTTTCTTTTTAATACAAAATCTGTTCTTCTGGCTTCATCTTACAGAGTGCATGGAGGTCATATAAAAACAGTAACACTGCGACACAGCTGGGAGCGTTCTTCATGCAACAGGCTCGGACCACGTCCAGCGGCAGGATTGTTACAGGTAAACATGATTGGCAGGGCAAAGGGCATTCTGGGAGAAAAGACTTTAGGTAGTAACAGGGTGACACAGACAGGTTTTAATTCTTTCTGTCACAAGGGAATTTTCTTTTTTCCTTTTCCCGCCCCTTTCAGTTGATTGTAAACACTTTGTTCCCTAATGAAAACACGACAGTTAAAATATCTTTCTACGACACGTTTACGATGTTGTTGAACTGTTAAATGACAGCGACAGCATGGGAGGCAGCACGAGGATTAATATGAATTTGTTAAAGTTTTATTTTCTGTATTTGACTTTTGAGCTAGTGTGGAGTTCACTTGTTTAGTTTTTAGTCTATTTTTTTTACAGAAGCTCTAAAAATGTCCTGTTTTCCTGTGATAACGACCTAATTAATGAGACATAATCTCAATAGAAATTGAGATCTCAAATTAATTATCTCGTTATCACAAGAAAACAGAGTGAAACATGTTTGACCCTTTAGGGCTTCTGTTCTAAATTCAGACGTCCAAATGTATTAATACACCTTTGAATTATATTTAAATTTGTGTTGGAATGGAAACAAGTTATTGTTAATGTATTTAAATTTAAAATGTTTATTCAATTCAATTTGAAAATGCAATAAATACGTTGATTAATGATCTGAAAAATAGATTTTTGTGTATCAGTTCCCAATCAGAGGTATATTTACTGCTTATCCGAAACTGTTTAACACAGTCTGTCGTTTTGCTGTAGTCAGCACGCAGCAGCATCAGGGATCCATGCAGTGAAAACAAACCTTCCTCTGCTTGCGTGTCACGTCAACAGCGGTCTGATAAATAAACAGCAGCTCGTTCTATTTAACTCCCAAGACTCGCTCCAGTAATCGACACCAACAAAAAGCTTATTACACTGTGATTCCCTCCATGCAGGCGTCTGTCACTGGGATCTATTCTACAAATGGCACGTTAGTTTTGACGTCTAACTTTCTATTTACAACACAGTGCACAAGAGCTGCCCCTGTTTCCAGGACAACCACCAGTTGTTGACTGGATTACGAGGTTTTAGTCTTAGTTTTGCAGGAGGAAAACACGACGTCTCTGCTGCTTCAAGAGGCTCCAATCCGACCCCACCACGTGATGTTCGGCGCCGTGGTGACCGGGGGGAGCTCGGCGTCAGCAGCTGTCGCGTTTGTCGGTCCTCAGCATGCGCAGCTCGTCCTCCAGGTACGAGATCCTCTCCACCAGGGTGGCTCTGTCGGCCTCGGCCCTCTGGGCGGCCTGCCAGCGAGCCTCCTGCACCTTCCTCTCGTACCAGCGCTCCATCTGCGTGGACACCGCCTCGAAGAAGTACTGCGTCACCTCCAGGGCGTGCATGTTGTCCCTCTCCTGGGCAAAAGACGGCTCGCCGGGCTGCTCGCCAAACACCTCCAGGACCTTGGTCCCGGTGGCGCCGCTGGAGTTAGTCCTTCCCTGGGAGTGCTTCTTGCGCAGCTTGCCTCTGTCTCGGCCCCGCTCCCTGTCTCGGAACGCGCCCTCAGTCCTGCAGCGGCGTTCCGTGGCCGGGGACAGACTGCTGGCTCTGTGGACTCGGCCCCCGATCGCGCCGTACTCCTCCACGTCCACGTTCAGCGGGTCCGTGTTCTTCCTCTGGGAGTCGGCGCAGATCGCTGAGCGCTCCTTTGGCCGCACCACCTGCACCGATGACACCAGCTTCTTGGCCGCGGCAGGTGAGCTGACTCCGGTCCTACGTGCCTTATGACCATCTGTTCAGAGGATACGTTAGTTTGTCAGGAGCTTTTCTGAGTTTCAAAGCTTTCATTTGTGCAAATATATTTTGGATTGTAGGATCGTACCTGGAGAGCTCTCCACGTGAACCACAAAGTAGTGGTTGGCTGATCCGCCCTCGGCAGCGCCGGGATCCCTGCGCTCAGTGTCCAGCGGCGCGGCGCCGCCGTGGGCCTCGTCTCCAGCGGGCAGCTCGGTGAGCTCGGCTCCCTCTGCTTCGCCCAGGCCCTCGGTCAGCGAGGAGGAGCGCCGCAGCCTGGTCCTGCCGGGGTCTCCTGTGAAGAGAACCTCCATGTTCTGCAGTTTGGACAGACACCAGCTCTTCAGCTCATTGATCAGAGACGCCTGCTTAAAAGACACATGCAGCCAAACGAGAGACGGCGTTACATGCACGTCGAAGCTGAAGCTGGACAAAGTTTCAACCCAACGATGACGATGACGGTGATTTTAGGACGAGCCTCGGTGAACGTTACCTGTCTCTTCTCGGCCTCCAGTCGCTCCTGCAGGGCGCGCTGCTCCATCCTCTGCAGACACTCGCTCCTCTCCGCCGACACTCTCTCCACCGTCATCTTGTCCAGAGCACAGATCTGTGAGCAAACACACTGTTAATAGCAGTATTTATGGACATTTCTTAGATATGCTCAGCTCAGAAAGTCTTTTCCTCTCTCTCCTCTCTTCCCCAGGCAGATGGCCGCCCATCTTGTTCGTTTTCTCTTTCTAGCGAGCTAGCACGCTACCTGGTGCTTGTTCCGCCGGTCCAGCTGGCCCATCTTGCTGTTCATCAGGTCCTGGACCGTGTTGATCTCAGTCTTCATCTCCTCCTTCGTGGCCTCCAGCTGGTTCTCCAGTTTAGTGATGAGAGGCTCGCAGCGGCAGCCGTTCAGAGGAGCCTGTAACACACGTCGTTACCGACCAGCGCTTCTTTGACCTGGCCTCCAGGACCTTTGTGTTTTCAGCAGTTTGGTGAGTCCTGTGTCTTTAAGTTAATCTTTCTGTGTATTGATTTTGATGATAGTATACAAACCGCAACAGTAAAATCAGGTGTATTATGAGAGCTACTGCAGTATTGAGGGATTTTTGTGGCGAACCATATTAGGTGTGGTGTCGTGCTCATTCAGTACCTGCATGATCTTGCCGTCCTTGCCACGGTACAGCGTGTAAAGCTGATAGGCTTTAAAGTTGTGCGGGGGTGTGGCTGCGTGAGGCGACACCCCGCGCAGTTTGCCCTTCCTCCTGTGAAAGGCCTCGCCGGGCCTGGTCTCTCTGCGGCGAAGCGGCTCGGACAGAAACGGCTGCAACGGCAAAAGCAGTTCAGAGTCACAGTCGCTCACATCAGAGGAGGATGATACTGATGAGGGACCCACCTTTTCCTTCTGCTTCCTGTTCTTGCCCCTCCTGGTGTTGGCGTCCGGCGCCTCCGTGTGTCTGCAGGCGGCTCGCTCGCTGCTCTGGGTGTCGTCTGCGGCTGAAGCGCTGTCCTGCAGGAAACAAGGAAAATGAGCATCTTTCTTCAGTATTGCTTGACTCTCTCTGCTGCTCCCCGGTCCAGTTATTACACTGTTTGTTTGTTTTGTTTAACACAGATGTCTTATTTCCCTCTTTGAACAGGTTGTACCTTGCAGGGCAGCATCTCATCCCTGGGCACCGACTGAGCTCTGCCCTCTGCCTTCAGCTTGTCTCTCCTCTTCCTCACACTGCGGCCGCGCACAAAGCTCTGCACCTGAACACACCACATGGAAACAGATGCCACCGATAACGTCAAGCAGCTGCGCTGAGCCCAGTGGTTGTGGTAAGAAAGTTCATACAATTAACAACTAAAATGATGTGTTTCCATCAATCAAACGTGATGCTGAAACAGGCTGTAACATCGGATAAACATGATGTATTGCACCAAATGCTAAACAAATATTGTGTTTGAACACTCTGTTTTAAATGTATATGTATTCAGATTTCTAGTTGTAATACACATTGAAACTTTCTCTAATGTGATGAGTCCAGGAGACTAAACTCAAAGTTGGTCATTTGTTTCTGACACGCTCTCGGTTCTATTTGTTGTTGTTGTCTTCTATAAACAGGACCAATCGTTTCATTCGGACTGAATGAAACCATTGGCTGGGGTACCTGTCTGTCACTAACCGACCTGCCTGCCCGTGCGCACCCTGCCCGTGCTCTCACTGCGCATGACCACAGTCTTCACCCGGGGAGGCATAAATCGCTGAAGCAGAGACGATAGCCAGGAGTTAGCGAGTAAGTCAGCATAAAATCTGCTTCCAGCACTTTATCAGCTCGCGCACGTTGATGTGGTTGGGGGGCGTGGCTTTGAGGACAGGGCTGATGGGAGGGGCTGGGCTGACTGCACCCGAATGCAATTAAGGATTTCCAGGGTTGCCACCCCGAGCTTTCACAACTTTAACAACTCGTTAAAACAGATTCACAACAAATGTGTTTGGTTCACGGCTGCCTGTGCTGTTTTACCTGTGGTGCTCGGGTCAGGAGAAGAGCCACCTCCGGGTTGTTATGCTCCCTGGCTTTATCCAAAGCAGTTTCACCAGACTGAGGAAGAACAAGACAAATTAGAAAAAAGAAAAGAAAAAGAAATTGGTGCCATATTTAAAGATTTCCAGAGTTTTCCTCTCTAAACCTACAAATCGATCATGACATTTCACATCCAGCTTCAGTCAGACGGCAGGAAGCTGCTCTCCTCTGAGCATTAACGCTCATTAATAGCTCACGTTGTTGCAGATGCGGCTGTCTCCTCCCGCCTCCAGCAGCAGACGTACTGTTTTCTTGTGATTCAGAGCAGCTGCAACATGTAGTGGAGTGTCCCCAGCCTGCACACACACACACACACACACACACACAGATCGACTGAGAACTCCCCAAACATCTGTTGTTTGTATAAACACTTAATTCTTACATTTAGAGGCTTTCGTGCAGAGTAACTAACACTGACTCTTTTTTTTTTTGGCTGTTTCATTTTCATAAGTGAAATTCTTCCGGCCCCTGATTATTTAATCCCACAGTTCACATTGACAGAGCATTTCTGATGACTCACCAGGTTCTTCTCTGACACGGAGCAAAAGGCCCCCAGAAGGATGCGGATCACTGACACGTGGTTGTAGCGGGCTGCCACATGCAGACACGTATCCCCCAACTGGTAAATAAATAGATTCAAGTATTCAAATAAGATTGTAATTAAAGCCAGTCGGGTGTTTTTAACACCACTTGTCCTAACCTGTCCTTCCTTTGCTCAAGGTGAGAATACAACACTCGTGAAAACGATGGAGTGGGAGGATGAATGACATACGTGGTTCTTGCTGTCCGGCCTGGAGCCTCCCAGGAGCAGAACCCTGGAACTTTGAGCGTGGCCATTCTGACACGCCAGGTGGAGCGCCGTGTTCCCGGCCTGAGAGAGGAGCAGAGTTTACGTCAACAGATATGTCCTAAGACTTACAGAGAAACATTAAAATATTTTTTTTTTAAATGACTGTTTGTTTGTTTTTTTTTATCTTTTCACAGCAAATGAATCTGAATTTGACACGATTTCAAAGGCATCATCAATTTTACCATTAATATAGTGGTAGTGATAGTTTCAAACAGTTCCGTCGTATTGAGTAAGAAGCACTGAGCGGGACCCGAACATTCAAACACACGTCACCTTGTTCTTTGCGTGAGCGTTGGCTCCGGCTTTCACCAGCAGTTTGACGGACAGGCTGAAGCCGTGCCAGGAGACTTCATGGAGAGCAGTGTTTCCGTCCTGAGAGCACAGAAGACAAGAAGCAACGTTTTATTTGAAAAGTAAATAAGGAGGCAGCACTTCTATGTGTGTGTGTCTCGGTCTTTTCAGCTGCACCTTGTCCTGCCTGTCCAGTGCACACCCTTCCTGGATGAGAGCGCTGATGACGTCACCGTTTCCCACCACGGCGGCCCGGTGCAGCGCCGTCTGCTCCCCCTGCCGGCAGAGAAACACGCCACGCTGACTCAGCACGCACGGCAACATGGCAACGAGGAAACAAACAACGCACAGCAAAATAAATCCCACCACGTGGAAATCTTGGAGCAGGGTACAAACATTCACTCATCTTTTTCAGATATCATCATACAAAAATATAAAGAGAGAATTTGAATTTTAAAAAAGATGCAATTTCCAAGACATAGTTTGGTTCCTGGGGCTTTTTGTTGGATTTCTGAGTAGAACAAATCAATGGTGGAGGAATAAATGGGACTCAGGTCACCGAGGGACTGCTGCTCCGACTGCTTCTGACATTTCAAAATTAAATAGAGAACACCCAACCTCTCACCATTAGTTGGAGGAGGAACATCAAGTCCTCAGTGCTACAACTGATGATAAAAGCGACTTCATCCAAAGTAACCGGACTAAATTAAGATATTTTACATTCAAAACAATTTAAAATCGCCCAAACCAAACTATCCCTTTATGTGCTGAATGTTTAGTACGTGTGTCCCAAACCCCTGCAAAGATCCCAGTGCACACACACACACAGCTGCTCCAGTCTGTTAGCTGGAGGCCGCTGTGGTCCGTCTAACCGCGTGCAGGAAAAAAAAAGGGTTGAGTCCACAATCACACCCAGTCATAAAGGGAATTCCTGCACACAGAGCAGATTAGTGGTGAATGAGACTTAGCCGCCAGGTTCCAGGGTGAGTGAAGCAGAAAGCAACAATGTCCATGAGAGAAAGAGGAGAAACGGGAGGAGGAGGGGAGGATCATTGCGGGCCAGATAAGAAGTGAGCGAAGCGTAGAAACAGCAGCAGAGGCATGAGATGAGTTTGCTCAGGGGAAGGAAGGATGGGAGGGGGGGCGGGGGACAGATTTCCACTGGCTCAGTAGGAGCAGTTTTGTCTAACCTCCTTCACTCTCCCTGATCCTCCAGGCTCTTTCCCAGCCCTCCTCCTCCTCCTCCTCCTCAGCGTGCACTTCCTGCTCTCTCCAGTCCTGGAGGGTGAGCCCCAGCCTGCGGAGCTCACTGACCACAGAGAGGGAATTTGGCAGCGCCACAGATCTGGACTGTCTCTATCTGACTTGTGGCCCGAGGGCAATGCCACAAGTGGAAAGTCCAGAGAGTCCCACTCAAGGCCACAAGAGGTCATTAGACTACAGTTGAGATTAAATAAAAATATTTTAAAAAACCAAAAAGAAAAAAGTCTGCTGTTTTCCTCTAATTAGTGGGAGGTGGAGGTGGATGGAAAGCGGGGTGATGGTCGACGCAGCGGTGAGACAGATGATTCTACTCACGTCGTCTTGGATGTCCAGGTCGCATCCAGCTCTGAGCAGGATACGCACGACCTCGATGTGGCCTTTATAGGCAGCCAAGTGCAGCGGGCCTCTGCCATACTGTGAACAGAAAACAGGAACAACTCAGGCTGCTGGAAGGAGACAAAAAAACAAACAAACACCCGATGTACAGAGCGGCAGGGAACCCACCGCCGCTTCCCCACAGTCCAGTAACTGTGCTGAAGATACAGGACAATGTATGTGAGTAATGAGTCAACTGAAAGCAAACAAATCCTTAATCCTTAGTGGTTTAAGAGAATAGTGCACAATCTGTTCATGTTCGCTGGGCAGAGGATCAACCCTGCATCCGGCCAATGCAAGGATCTCCTCATGTAGGGGGAGGTTAAACTTCAGCACGTTTTACTTTTCACTGGCAGATTATTTAGCCCTGCCTCAGAGTAAAAACGACATACTAACCTATGACTTTTTGGTCGATTTTGACATAAATTTTTTTGGGCATTTTTTTGTACCAAAAGACATTTCCTGCCAAAGGCATACTAAGCTATGACGTTTTAAGCAATTTGCGGA